>JAULBZ010000011.1:0-22817 GCA_032360805.1 Neoturris breviconis
GCGCCCCCCCCCTGAGGTTCAAAAATTAAATAAGCGCCTAGGCGCCTAAACAAGGCATTACGGTAAGTAACTTAAAAAAAAAAAAAAAAAAAATAATTTATATGTTTGAACATTTTTACAAAATAAAGTATCTATGAACTTTTATTGACAGGACCTATTTTACCTATCACCACAATTATCACTAATCTTGTACAACTGATACATATAATTGATATTTAGTAACTCAGTAATGTTTTTTGCATATATTTTATCCCATACAGACATCATGAACGATTTCAAAAATTCTCGTCAAAAGTTTGTTTATATGTGATTATTAGGCAAACGCAGGAACGCGTAATTATAACCTTGCATTTGGTTCATAAAGGAAAACCAAATATATATTATTTTAAGCTGCTTAATGGTTCTTTCAGAGACACTACTTGACGATTCCGCTTAACTTTTATGAGGAAAATATAAGATACATAACTGTTCTTCTATTTCTTATCTTTTTGTTTGATATTTAGAACTTGTACATGAGTTTATCCCTTACAATGAATTACCAACTGTAAGTTATTTTCAGCATTATGTATTTCTAATCACAGTGTTTAAAATAAGAGGAAGTAATCACCTTGAAGGAGGAAATTTTGAGCATAGGTTCAGGCTATGAAGCCTGAACTCATGCACAAAAACCACTCCTCCACAGTGATTATTTATTCTTGTTTTGATTACTGTACCATGTTAAGGACTGTCTTAAAATTTACAGAATTGACATAATATATTCTTCTCAGTTCTATTGTTGAATTTGCTCAATATTTTGTTGCGTTAAAGCTACTAAAGCACATTTGGAAGAGAATAAGAGGAAATAATCACTGTGGAAGAGGGATGTTTGAGCATTGGCTCTTAGGCTCTCTAGCTCAGAAATCTCTCATCCAGTGATTATTTCTTCTTATTTTGAACGCTGGATTTATTTTGTTTGTGTTCATACAGTCAAGACACATGGCATGGAACCAATTACCCCTCAACTTTCTCAAATGTTTATGTTGTCTGGGATTGGTTTTTCTATGGCAGGCAAACTCAGACTTAACATTGGACTTTGTCCATTGTCCAGGACTAATGATTATTTTGTCTATAGTTTTAAATTGATTTACATTAGCTAATGTAAATCGTAGGGAGCTTTAGTATGATCATTTCTACAACGGTGATGGCAACGGTAATTTAAATAACCGTCGAAAAATATTAATCCCGTTCTATTGGTTTAGCAAAAAACGATAATAGAACAGAGGAAAGGATAAATATTAAATAATTATAGCAAATAAAAGCAACAAGACGAGTTTTATAAGCGACATGGATAAACCTTCTTTTGATGGGGAACATGCGAAGATTGTTATAATTATGATGAAGAGTTTTATTAACTACTTCCATAAAATAATGTATCTACTAAAAAGAATCACTGAGTTTCGTCACTGACAACACCCAATATTGGGTTTGAAACTGGAATGATGACATGTGAAAATGTGTAGTAATGTTTATACACATGTATATTCCCATTCTATATTTTACTACATCTATAAGATAATAAAAATATAATAGTTTTAAACATGGACATGTCAATTTTTATTATGTTGAAAGTTGGAAAATATTTTCAAAGATGATAATATAAATGAATAAGTCAGCCAGGGAAGAAGGTCAGGCGAACAGTAGCAGCAGAAGCAGAGAAGAGCCTACGTGGTGTTTAAAATCTAAATACGTAGTTCACAACATTGGGTTTATAATTCACAAAAATATGCTCGTTTTGGTAAGCTATCTGAGCTATGTTAGCAAATACCAGTTCCTAGAATGTTATAATTTATGTTTTTGTATTCTACTTAAGACTTTACTGCCAAATGTTTGTTTATTTTTTCTGTGTAAGGACCTAAACTAACGAGTATGTGAAGTTTCGACAAAAATATTCTTGCAGTTCAAGCACCTGAAAAAACGGTAAAAATATTTTTTATCGTCACAAATAAAAATACGACTATGCAGGTTTGTTCTGCAGGATGACCTAATCTTTTCAGCATATCTGAACTCTACAGAACCGTCACTGTCATAAAACCTTTGTTGCTAAAAGCTCCCTATTGTAATTTGTCACCTGAATCTTATTATACTTATGATTATATCATGCAAATACTCAATAGATACTAGTAAATATACTTTTAAAACATTCAAAGCATATTGCTGTTAGTCTTCAATGAATTGTATGTATGGGTATTATACCTGAATTGTTTGTATGGGTATTATGTGTATTGTATGCAAATTATAATGAATAAACGGGTTAAAATTACTGCTGGTCATCACTGTGGAGGAGACATTTTTCAGAATAATTTCAGCCAAATTGGCTGAAATATTCTGAAAAATATCTCCTCAATGATGACCAGCAGTTATTTTAAGCCCTCTATAAACCTCAGTACAGTTGCTTAAAAACGTGTATGCTTTAAATTGTTGTTTGCTTCTATTTATAGAGTTGTGATTGTGTTGACAGTACGATTGGAGTGCATCATAATGTTTTTCCAGGATCTCTGGTATAATTTTCAAATTTTTAAGATTAAGTTGAAATATTTTATTTAAAGATTTTGCTGTAATTTCTTATTTTGAAAACACATGTTTTTTTAATATAAGAAACTTAGGATTTGAGAGCGAAAACTGGAATTTCTTAATTTTAGGATCTCTGGTATAATTTTTAAATTTTT
This sequence comes from Neoturris breviconis, assembly GCA_032360805.1. NCBI lineage: Eukaryota > Metazoa > Cnidaria > Hydrozoa > Anthoathecata > Pandeidae > Neoturris > Neoturris breviconis. Next base: position 2,706 of record JAULBZ010000011.1, read on the forward strand.
AAGATAGTGTTGGAATATTTTATTTGAAGATTTTGCTGTAATTTCTTATTTTTGAAAACACATGTTTTTTTTAATATAAGAAACATAGGATTTGAGAGCGAAAACTGGAGTTTCTTAATTTTTCACAATAACTCAATTTTCCTATTTATTTCTTAGGAGCCATCTCCAAAATTCGTTACCAAAACCAGATATCTTAGCAGCTTTAAAAAAGCAAAATTCAATAATTTTGTAAATAATTAATCTATGATAAAGGGTGTTAAGTCAATGAGCTTGCAATTGATTGGTCTCTTCGGGACGAAGAAACCAATCAATTGCAAGATCATTGATTCAGCACTCTTCCCCTGACATTTACAGGATCAGAACCTGTTTAGAATAGAGATCACTTATCATATAATGAGTCGTGTAGCAAGAGTTTTCTGCATTGAGGATTCTATTCTATTCTATTTCAATGTGTTAATACAATACATAAAATGAAAAGTAACTCTTACATGTCTTCTTCTGGTTGGTTTTATTCCATACGTTTTATCACCAGTTTTCCAACGAACATATGCATTCTTAGCTTCTCTTCGAACCTAATCAAATGAATGCACTAGTGTTATTATTTTCAAGACATTCATTGCAATTGACAAGAGCTTAGTACCTAATCAAATTAACCATTTAGAACCTACTTAAATGAATACACTAGTGTTATAATTTGCTTCACATGAAGACCTTGGGCTACTGCAAAATGTTTTTTTTAAGTTATTCATACATGTACTAATTTCAACATAGCAAGCTTCAACTCTCAGACATCACCTGTGGAGGAGTGATTTTGGAGTACAAATTTCAGCTTTGAAGCTGAAAACTGCACTAAAGAAATACTCCTCCACAGGTGATGTTGGGCAATTATTTTGAGGCTTGCCAAATGTAAGTTATTTTTATAATGTTGTGGATGACAGAGTTCACATTTAGCTAACTTTTATTACGCTGTTTAAAATATCTTACAGACATAAGAGCAAATAATTACTCTCTTTAAGCATCTTTTCAAGCTGGAAAGCTTTGTAACCTGAAGCTATGCTCAAACATCTTTCCTCCACAGTAATTATTTGTTTTTATTTCAAACACTGTAAATCTAATTTAACTTTTCCTAATAAACTAGAGGTAGCATTGGTAGAAATGAGACCAAATAGCCTGAAGCTATGCTCAAAAATCACTCCTCCACAGTGATTATTTACTCTTATTTTGGCTAGTAGACAGTCTCAGTGTTCCAAATAACTTATAACGGTGAAGGAACATAACTAATAACTAGGAGGATCAATTTTAAGGCATAACTTCAGGAGTTGAGCATAGCTTCTGGAAGCTACGCTCAAAAATCACTCCTCCACAGTGATTATTTGCTATAATTTCAACCACCGCAAAGCATGAACCTTTACTCAAAAATCGCTCCTCCACGTTGATTATTTGTAATTACTTCCAGCTAACTAACGCCCTTCCCAACCGAAACAACAAGACCTACCTTTCTATTAAATAGTACATAAAACAGGAACAAGTATATCCCTTCAAATAAACATAACCCAGGGAACACATAAATAAACAAATCATCTTCAGCATAGCTAACAGTTATTAAAGCAGAAACTACAGTGGCTCCAAGCAATGGTAAAAATACCATAGAAATAGCCAATCGGTATCGGATAGCGGCAATTTTTATCTTCTTCTTTTTATTTGTTTGTGTTTCACAACTTGATGTTAAAGCAACTAATACGACAATAATATTTGTAGCTATGATGGCCAATATGGGTGCTATATAAACCCACATGACTTCTCGATAATCTTTTATGGATATCCAACAACTAAAACGAAATATCATATAAGTCAGCATTTCCTTGTTCAAAAGTGTTCAATATAAAGAGGATATCAGGCACTGAAAGGTTAAAATCGTGAAATTAATTTCCCGCAAAAAATGGTTCAAAAATGAATTAAATAAATTAAACTTTAATCTCTTTTATGTCTAGAGCAAGCCTAAAAATAACAGCCAGATATCACCTGTGGAGAAGAATTTTTGAGCATAGTTTCAGTTGCATATTTTTTCTCTAGCAGAAAGCAGAAAGTTCCATGACCTGGTAAATGACAGGAAATGCCCACTTCTTAAGTTTTTTTTTGGTGTGGAATTATTTTTGTAAAATCTAATAGTATTTTTTGACATAAACTTTTCAGACTGATCTCGAAGTTCAAAACATCCAAATTACGCCTTTAGTCGAAATGAGTTCATAGCAACTGCAACAGAGGGTGTTATTATCTGCTGGTGTTCTTTTTTTAAATAAACCAATCAAAATTGATCCTGAACAAATAAATCAGTGTTCAAAATAAGAACAAATAATCACTGTAAAGGAGTGATTTTGAGAAATGTTTCAGACTAGAAAGCCAGATGTTATGCTAAAAAACAATCCCTCCTCCACAGTAATTATTTACTCTTATTTCAACCACTAAACTTACAATTCTGATCCACCATATCCATCAGGCTTCAATCCTGCAGTAACACCGACAACCATGAGTGGTGCACCCCATCCAATAAAATAATAAAACATCATCTGACCGTAGTTGATGTCACGTGGTTCCAATATCATGCGATACATGTGTAATGCTTCAACAAATAACCATGAGAAAGTGCAGGTTACAAAGTAATGGATAGCAATGGCTATTAGACGACATGAATTCTAAAAAAAACAAAATTTATCAGTGGTCGAAATTAAAACAAATATTCACTGTGGAGGAGTGACTTTTTAAGCTATGAAGCCTGAAGCTATGCTTAAAAATCCTTTTGCACAGTGATTATTTACTTTTAATTCAACCACTGCTACCACTTCGTTAAGGATAATCATCTAACATAAGTAGTGATTACGTGCCGAGGCCCCTCCCTAGATTATTTACTTGGGCATTTTCCACGCCAAAGAAAATAATAAAGCACAAATAGTATCCATGCAGGAGGGTGATAATTCGACAATCTAGAAATTGATTGGGTTCTTTAGAAATGAAAACCAATTGCAAGAACATTACATAAAACATAACATTCTTCTGCATTAAAAAATCAGCAATTAACTAATGTAGCTATAGATTGGATATAATGTACATCCTAACTTAACACCCTTTATAGAAGCAACTTACATCTCCGAGTGATACTCTGTTAATGAGTAGAATGAATACAAGCCATGCAAGGGAACTAACAAGTGCTAAGTTCTTATGAATTGAGTTAGCATTTGATTTCAATTGTCTAAGAAGAAAAAAATAAAATTCATATAAACATGCAAAGCCATAAAAACCCACTGGAGTGTTTTTATGCAACAATGAGATCAAGTCTGAAAATATTTGTTGGACATCACACTTTGGTGGTGTCCAGCAATTATTTTAGACTTACAAATAATTGCTATAATTCAGGAACCAAATTCAAGAGTGGCAAATTGCAGCTAAATATTCTAAAAAATCTCTCCTCCACAGTGATGACCATCAGTTATTTCAAACAAATTATTAACACCTACCTTAAACATAAATAGACCAAAAACACAACAAGCATTAAACAAATTGACACAAGAACAGCAACATATGTGATAATGGTTGGTGTGTATACCCTCGGCATGATTTCCTATGGAAAATAAAGATGAGAACAGTGGTAAAAACAGAACAAATTTTAATCGTTGTGAGTGGAGGACTTCTTGGAGGAAAAATGGTTTAGCCAAATGACAATTTTCAATTTGTCAATAGGGCAAAAAACCAAAGACATCAATGAATTGGAAGGTTGTTGTCTAAAAAATAAAACATGCAGAGAGTATTGAGTCAATGATCTTGCAATGGATTGGTTTCATCGTTGACATAACATCCTTCTTAATTAAGTTGACTCTGATTTTGATATGTTCCCTTAGCGCTCGAAATAACAGCCGGTCATCACTGTGGAGGAGAGATTTTTCAAAATATTTTCAGCCAACTTGGCTGAAAATATTATTTCGAGCCCTGAATCTACCATGTATTTCTGAATTAGCACACAGCATGCTTATTTTTCACATTTTCGCGGACATGCATATTCAAAAAGTGCACATAATGGAAGGCGTGTGATTATTAAAAAAAGTCAAGAAAATGTGTTTTTTGCCATGGTTTTTTTTTTTTAATGCTTTACTAACTTACAAATAAGTATCAGTGTTGAAATATCTAGTCACTCAATATTCGAAATAAGAGCAAATAATCACTGTGGAAAGCCTGACACAATGCTCAAAAGTCCCTCATCCACAGTGATTATTTACTCTTATTTTGAACACTGTCAACATCACATTCAACATTGAAAGCGGTATTGAAGCGGTGCACTTATCTAAAAATTTTACGTTCAGAGTGCGCTTATTCAAAGGGTGCGCTTATTCAAAGGGTGCGCTTATTCAAAGGGTGAGCTTATTCAAAGGGTGCGCTTAATGGAGGGAGTGCGCTAATTCAGTACAAATATAGCATGATATAATGAAATACAAATTCAGTAGTCATAGTGATCGAAACAAGAGCGAATAATCACAACGGAGGAGTGCTTATTTACTGCTATTTCAACCATTGTTTTGTTTGAGTACTTACAGTATATCGTATACCAATAAGCGCAAATGATGTTAAATGAGAACAATGACACTTGACATCTGTTGTATTATCAAGTACTGTTTCACAGCCGTTACGAGACCAACCACCTGACACTGTATTACTGTAAAAGAAAGAAAACAGTGTTGCTTTACACTCCATTTTCTTTTCTTTATATTTTTTCAAAGAGGTTTCACATTGGGGAATATATTCTTCAAGGTTCTGCGTTCGGGGACTGTTTCCAATCAAACTGAAGATAAATTCGAAAATAACTAAATAAACAAATACCTTAACGAGTAGTTCCAAAATGCACACTTTAATGAAACTATTGATGTATTCGCCTAAATCAAAATAAGTACAGATAATGCAATTGATTTGCAAATAAATTTTCCAGAATTGGTTATTTAAAGATAGTATGTTTCAGTCATGGGAACTCTATTGATTCAACATTATTCGAAATTTCTAAAGATCTATTCATGTTCACCTGGTAGAAGTATACATGTTTTGATAGCAAAAATAACGATCTATTGAATAAATAATAATTAAAGACAATTTAGTATTGATAGGAAGAAGAAATTGTCGTTGTATCTATTCCATATGACACTTAAGGTAACACAGTTCTGAAATATAATGCTTGTGTATAATGCATAAAATTTTTCCCACCTCACAAAAGGAAATATTTGTTTACAGTTAAAATATATAGAGCAGTAACTCGTGTTCTTACCATAAATAATTATTCCTGCATAGAGCTCAATCTAAACTCACTTTAAATTTTAGAAGGTACTACTGAAGTACTCTCCTTCATATATATTACCTTGATGTTTTTGTAAACAATTTTTACTACATCATCACTCAATGTGTTACGAATATAATTCTTTGGTATCGTTAATGTGAAAACATCAGAATAAACATCGATGGCATATGCTTTGCCTTTTTGTCTATAAAAGAGAAATCAGTAACGAATTTCAAAACAACTGCCAAACATCTCCTGTGGAGGAGTGTACATTAAATAGTTTTCAGCTGAAAACTGACCTCAAAAACACTCCTCTACAGGTGATGTCTTACAATTATATTGAGGCTGGCAGTATAACTCAAAAACAAACTAGATTATATAAATCCCAGTGGGCAATAACTTGTTCAAAGTCCACAGCAAAAAAACTAGAACAGCACTGAAAACTGAAAACATTGCATTTTTACTGCAGACTTTGAACAAGTTTTACCCAACGGGATGTAAAGGCAATGCAACAGTCAAAAACTAACTAACAATGTTTGCAACTTAAACAAATAATCACAGTGGAGCAGCAATGGACAAAAAGCGCTCCTCCACAGTGATTATTTGCTCTAGCACTAAATAAATGAGTTGATTATTCGCTCCCAGGGAAAGTGCTAAATCAACAATCTTGCAATTGATTGGTTTCTTCTTACAAACAAATCAATTGCAAGATCATTGACTTAACACTCTTCATCGTAGATTAATTTATCTCAAATTTATTGATTTTGACTCCTTTAAAGCTGCTAAAATATCTGCTTTTTGAAACGAATTTTGGAGATGGCTCCTAAGTGAAAAGATAATTATGAAAAATATTAAACTGCTAGACTTAACGTAAAGAGAAAAGCATGCATGCCAAAGAGTATGGGTTAACAATAAATTAGTTCAAACCAATCAGATACAACTATGTTGACCCTTTATTCAGATATTATTAATGTTCACGCTTTAGACTAGCCTGCAAGATTGAGTTTTAAACATAATAGGACCATCATAAATTAGATTAGAACAGTCTGCTACCTTATGTTTCAATTTTTTTATTTAGATTCAAAGCTTTTTATTGTGGAAATAAAATCTTAAATAGAAAACACTTTATGTGAATATAAAGAAAATAGATCCTCTGCTAGAACAGCTTGTTATTTTATTCGAAACTTCACACAGCATTAGACCCTCCAAAAAACAAAGAGAATTGCTGTAAAACAAGGTGTATCTGCAAGAAATATAGGAGGTGTAAAATGAAGCGAGAGCTTTCAGAGACACTAATTTAATAAGAGTATTCCATGGATTAAGCGATAGCATGAAACTACTTTAAGTGCTGGAATAAGAGCAAAAAATCACTATGGAGGAGGCTGTTACTAATCTCTCCTCTACAGTGATTATTTGCTCTAATTCTGGATACTGAGTGTACGTATTTTCTTTAAATCCAAACCAACTATATCAAATTATCATAAATTTAGTACCCTTCTCTAAAAATATTTTTTATGAAGCCGGAAAATTACTGCCAGTTATCACCTGTGGTGGAGGGAGTTTTTTTAAACATAATTATTCGGTTTTCAACGTTCACACAGGTGATGCCCAACAGTTGTTTTCAGGTTTGTTTTTACACTTATTGTGATCTCAAGAATAACAAATTAAAAAAAAGTTCTCTAACATGAGCCAGCGACAGGGATTAAAATAAATGTCAGTCATCACTGTGGAGGAGATTTTTTAAAGAATATTTTCAACCAAATTTACTGAAAATGTTATAAAAAATTATCTTCCACAGCGACAATTAACAGTTTTTTTAACCCCACAGTAAGTGTTGATTTCAAATTACTTCACAGATACACCTAAAATTCATTGAAATCTTCCGTGTAGTACATCTTCAGAAAGATCATTAAAAAACATTCAATCATATAAATACATAAAAGTTCAAAGGATCAATTTGGAAGTCAAAGCTATCACCATAAGTCAATATCAATTATTTCCTGTAACTTCCTCATTATTTTCAATAAAACAAGAAATATTAAAATCTTAAATCATCTTGATACTTTGATTGTGTTTCCTTCTAGAATTAAGATAATAGATCATTTCAACAAAGGGAGGAGTTCCTTATATAATTATATATACGAAGTAGATTTAGAAATAGGAAGTTAATTAGTAAGGAGCCATCTCCAAAATTCGTTACCAAAAGCAGATATCTTAGCAGCTTTAAAAAAGTAAAATTCAATAATTTTGAGAAAAATTAATTTATGATGAAGAGTGTTAAGTCAATGAGCTTGCAATTGATTGCAAGATCATTGATTTAGCACTCTTCCCCTGGTAACGAATTTTGGAGATAGTCCCTAACATAGCATAACTTGACATAAAGTGAAGAAAGTTTTATAGCATCTCATTAAGCCAAAGATAGCACCTTGATTAAACTTAAAAACCCAACTGAAGATTCTACAATACCTAAGTTTATGAGTTAAAAGAACTTGAATATAAGCCATGGAACATAAAATACAAACAAGATTCAATCTTATAAACAAACAAATAGGAAAAACTGAAAAAACAAAACAGAAACTGAGATTAAGCTCATAGTCACAGAAAAGAAAAAGTAGTTAACAAAACAAACAAAAACAAACAAAAACAAATCCCTTTGAAATTATTAACTCAAAAATTACTATAAATACACCTAAAATCATGAATACATGGAAACGAGGCGTTGGCTGCTCAAAGTAGAACTTGATGACTTCCTGACTGCAGTGCATAAAAAGGAAGTTATTGCATTGCATTGCATTGCCTCGTTTTTATCTATATGTGAATAGGTCAATTAAAACTTTCTTAAAATTCCATACACAATTACTGTGCTTACCTGAAATCATTGATCAGTGCTCGAAATACTCGAATCACTGTGGAGAGTTTTTTTAGCATTGCTTCAGACTATAAAGCCTGAAGCTAAGTTCAAAAATTTCTTCTCCACACTGATTATTTGCTCTTATTTCGAGCACTGATGATGCCCAATTATTTAATTGTTTCACTCTACTACTAAATAACCAATCAGATTGTACTATTTTTAAGTAGTGCCCAATCAAACAAATGCATTGGAAACTTTTTGCAAAAAATTTTTCAGTTTATAAACAAAGATCCGCATCAGTACTCAAAATAATATAATCACTGTGGAGGAGCAATTTTGAGCATAGCTTCAAGCAAACTAAAAAATATCCTTCCTCCACAGTGGCTATTTATTCTCAATTCGATTAATGCACAAATAGATAAGTGTTTTGCATTAAATTCTGAAGTACCATGAATGGCTTACCTGTCTTCCATGTCATATTCCGAAGGGAGTAATTTTGCAAGTGTCTTGTAAATCACCATCCCAATACCGATTTCATCACTATATCCTGTAAAGTAACACGAGAGAGTAAAGCAAGAGTTGTAGAAAACAGACACTGGGACACTACAGTACAGTTGTGGAAATTAATCTATTCACTTAGAAGCAGTGTTTGAGATAACCACCATGGTGGAGTAATTTTTAGGCTAGAGCTTGAAGCAATGCTCAGATATCCCTCCTCCACAGTGATTATTTTCTGATAAGTAGTGTAATAGCAGTAACTTCAACTTTCACAAACTTAAAGATCCCAAAATCAAATAATAATATGCCAAATAATATTCCAAAAGAAATTAGTTATTAAACTGAAGGGAAGAATCTAATATTTCTGGACTACGTTTATTCATAAAATAACTGTTTAGGATTCCTAATGCATGACACACATCATGTTATAATGTACCAAGAAACTAATGAAGGATTAGATCTCTATCCAACACCTTGGTCTATGTATATTGTTCCAACTCTCTATATTTTAAAAACCTAGGGTTTTGATATTTATATGGCATCCATCCATAGTGAAAACGACGAGAACAGAAGAATTTGGGCAACCCGATCGGTTTTATTATGTATTTACATTTTTGCAGACTGAAAGAGAAATGAAATTCATAATATAGAACAAGTCTGAATATAACTGCTGGACATCATCTGCGGAAGAGTTTGTTTGAGTATAGTTTTCAACTACTCAAAAACACTCCTCCACATTTAGAACATAAGAAAAGTACTCATCAAGCCTGAAAATAACTGTCCACCTGTGGAAAAGTGTTTTTTAGCATAGTTTTCTACTGAAACTATACTAAAAAACACTCCTCTACAGGGGATATTCAACAGTTAGTTCCAGACTTGCGAACGGCAATCTGATGAATATGAATGATGTGTGCAATAACTATCGTATTTGATCGAATAACCCCCCCAGTTCCCAAATAGTCCCACATTTCGAATAAGTCCCATCATATTTTTTGTTCTTGTTAAATTAGCATCTAGAGGACTTATTCGATTATCTACGTGAGTTACCAAACCAAAGTCTTATACCTTGCAAGTTATCTTTGAACATATTCTTCGAGATGACAACCTGTATCATCTTTGTGTTCCATGCATGATATTGACTCGCCCATTCTAACTGTTGTTGTGGTAATAAGTGATGAGTTGAATTATCCCGTATGTTAATTGGTTGGATTTCCAAGTCTAAAAAAATAGTAAATAAAAACTTAATAACTGCCAGACATCACCCGTGAAGGAGTGTTTTTTAGTGCAGATTTCAGCTGTTCAACTAAAAACTATACTAAAGAAACATTCATCCACGGGTTATTTTCAGTAGATGTTTGAAGGCTTGGATGCAAGTAAACATACACAGAATAATATTGACCATTGAAGATCAAGCACTCAGTACTCTCCTCTGTAGATGTTATTTTTGATATCTTGTAATGAATATTTGCTATAAACAGGTAAAAAAGCCTGAATATAACTGCCAGACATCACCTGTGAAGGAGTGTTTTATTCAGGCTTGAAAATGATTCTTTTACGCAGATTATTTCAAAGTCTGCAGCATAGAACGCTATAGTATAAAAGAGAGATGATTTATTAAGTTAATACATACAAATATTTTCCGCTGCATAACTGTATGGTAATAACGTTGATAGTGATCTACGTATTCGTCTACGTTTCACGTAAGGTAAATTTAATGCAAGAATCTCAACAAAGTTTTCCATTGATCTCATCAAACCAGCTGTGCCAGCATATTTCTAAGTAGCATAATGAAATTAATAAAGTCAAAGGATCACTTTAGAGTTGCATTATTTGAAAGAAGAGAAAATAGGATCAGTTAAGGAGGGTGTGCACTCAACCAATAAGCAAAATAATAGCAAATAATTGTGGAGGAGTAATTTTTGAAAATAGCTCAAACATCCCTCCTCCACAGCAATTATTTGTTCTTATCAAGCACCATGAATTTGATTGGATACTTTATTGTTAGATACAAATCATTTCAATTTTAGTGTTGATTCAGTACTTTTCCTCGTTTCCAGAAACCATAAGGAACATGTTTTTCAATGATTTCATTGCTAATTAATAATAGTTAAATTACAGTTGTAACAAAACACAAACCTTTTGTATTGTGTTCCAAAACTTTTTGACATCAGGATTGAATAGTTTACTGGTAGAATCAACAATACTCTAAAAGTAGATATACAACTTGAAGCAACAATTTTTTAAGGAACCGTCCCAAAAATAAAATCGACTGAGGACTTGTTCATACTGAAGAAACCAATCCATTGCAACGCACTTCTGCATAAATTAATTTTTGTTGAATTTTGTCAATTTTAGTTGATTGAACCCTACCAAAAAATCATGTTTTGGAGCAAAATTTGGAAAGAAGGAGAGAGGGGGGTACCATAGCTGAAGTTTTAGGTGGGGGTTGACCCATTTAGGGGAAAGTTTATTTCTTTCAGAAGCAGGGGGGTGCAATTTTTGACTTTTAGGTGGGGGTTGACCTGTATAGGGGGGAGGTCAATTTTTCAGGGAGGAGAGGGGGGTCAGAGGGGTGTTGCACACTATGCTGTTCCCCTGTAAAGTGGTTCCGGCCATGTTTCAGTGTTAATAAGGTAGATTGAGGGTTGTATCTCCTATCAGGAGAATGATGAAGATCTGGATAGGGTAAAAAAGTACCTCCTCTCCTAGTAGTGGCCTCAGCCTTAAGAGGGAAAACGATTATAGAGCGTTAATGAAGAGAATTTATAGATACTGTGGACCATAACTTTAGAAACTTTTCTTCTACATATCATCTTGGTTTGGAAATTCAAAAGAACACCTGACAATGCTGACTGTGGTCAAAATAATAAAAAAAAATGCTGTGGAGTGATTTTTGAGCATGGCTTCAGCTAAGCCTGAAGGTATGCTCAAAAATCCCTCGTCTACAGTGATTATTCACTCTTATTTTTGATAAAATTACCAGAATGTACATTTACCAAGAGTCAAAGTAAATATTACTTCAATATGTACCCATGGGCAAAAACTTGTCCAAAGTCTGCAGTTTGCCGAGCAGAGTTCTGGGCAGTGTTAGCAATATGTTTACTAGTGGTCAACGTAAGAGTAATAATCACAGCGGAGGATAGTTTTTTGAGCATAACTTCAGGATGTAAAGTCTGAAACTATGCTTAAAAATCACTCCTCCACAGTAATTATTTGGTTTTATTTCAGCCACTGCTTTACTACCCCCGACAAACTTACTCCAACAAAATTATGATCATCAGATGACACAAGATTTGCACCGGTTTGATTTCCTTCATACTCCATAAGCATTTCCAAGGCTTTATATCCAGTTTCTATATCTTTTCCATACAGGCGTTTTGTGCTTCCGGTCACAGCTGACAATTGACTCGCTAATCCTGAAGCGGCACGTGGTGCTAGACCATCGTGTGTTCTGATGTAATTTATCTAAAAGTTTCATTAAAAAAACCCATCAAAATACCTGCCAAATATCACATGTGGAGAAGTGTTTCTTGAGCTTCAAAGCTGAAAACTGTACTAAAAATATGCTCCTCCACATGCTCAGTTCTCAAAACAAGAGTAAAACCCCTAAAGTTAAAAAATCCCTCCTCCACAGTGATTATTTGTTCTTTTTTAAACACCGAATATTAGTATCAAATAATGAAGGAATTTTCATCCATCACCTCACTGCTCAACATTATCACAGTGGAGGAGAAACTATCACAGCATAGTGATGTTTTGAGCATAGCTACTGTGCCTATTTTCAGATAATACTCCTCTGCAGTGATTATGTATCCTCACTTCGAGTGCTGCAGGCTATAGTTCCACTAGACAAAAAAACAAAATTTTCTAAGCATTAGGGACTGTCTCTAAAATTGGTTTTAAAAGCAAGTATTTTGTTGCATTTAAAGAAACTAACATTCAATAAAAATTAAACTGCACAAAAGGGTGTTATGTCAATGAGATTGGTTTTTCTAGTACAAAGACACCAATCCATTGCAATATCATCAACTCAGTACTCTTCTCCACATATTTTATTTTTGAGACAATCCCTAACGAAGTTAGCAGAAGAGAAATTCTTTTTTTGTCTAGGGTACTGTACTAACTAACAAATGAATCAATTCTGTAAAGACTTTCTATTTAAATGGTATTACTACATCATTCTATAAGTGGTGGTAATACGAGAAAATAATTAATGTGGAGGAGGTATTTTTGAGCATAGCTTTAGGCTTCAAAGCCTGAAGTTATGCTCAAAATTCCTTCTTCCACAGTCAGATAATTTGCTCACCACTGACTATTATAACAAAACTTGAAATATGCATCAACCTAAATATAACTGCTAGACATCACCTGTAGAGGAGCGTTTTTTGAGTTTTTTTATTTCAGCTTTGTGAAGATTTGAAACTGAAAACTATACTCAAGAAAACACTACACCACAGGTGATGTCTGGCAGTATATCAAGGCCTGCATATATATTATCATATTTACTTAAAACTCTGCTTTATTTGATCAAGAATTATATACTTCTCTAATTCTAACAAAATCACCAACTAAATCATTCTAAATGAAAATCAAACTACATTAGAGTGGTTGAAACAAGAGTAAATTGTGGAAGAGATATTTTAAACATAGCTTTAGGTTTTATAGCCTGAAATGCTCAAAATTCACTCATCTGCAGTGATTATTTACTCCTAATTCTGTAATAACTGCAGTAACTAGAACAGTGCTTAATAATCACTGTGGAGGAGTTAATGTTGAGTACAGATTTATGCTAAAGCCCAAAGCATAGCAGTGTGGTTATTTGTACTTATTCCTATTTCTTTTTAGTTTATAAAAATGCATGCTACCCAGACACAAATGTACCCGTTTTAGACTGGTGTGCTTTTTATACTTATTTCCTTCTTCTTGATTCTCAAATCTCAGCAGAGAAAAGAATTGTGATTCAGTCAGCACCAGTAGGAAAGAACTTTTTTAAATTCGGTAGTAAAGACGCTATAGTAACTTTTTCAACATTGTTTTGTTGTAGGGAGGAATGGTGTCATGTAAACAAACATTGCAAGTTCTTTGAGTACCTTACTTAGCAGGAATCCAAATCTGAATATAATTGCCAGATATCACTTGCGGAAGAGTGTTTCTTTAAAGCTGAAAACTATACTAAACTATACTCCTTTATATTATAGAGAAAAAAGACCTCCTCTACAGGTAATGTCTCACAGTAATGACCTACCTCAACCTTTATATTATAGAAGCCAGTAGTGATACATTCATAAAAATTAGGTGCTGACCAAATATTACCAGTATCACAGTATCGTGTAGCATTACCAAATGCACTGGGACAAGTTTGTTGCTGCGTCTTCCTTGGCGGCACACGGTTCCACATTACACCCCCGGCATATGACTTTGGACATGATGTATTGATTTCTATGGAATAAATTTGTGTTTAAATATTTGTAGATGTATACCATAACTGAAACCAACAAAATCAAAAGACCTTGCTCAGTCTGCCCACAATAATATGGTTAATGAATAGCCCATGTGGGCTTACAAATTTCTGCTGTTCAACGTAAACCGTTTGCGTTTTTCACAATAGATTAAATCAAAGTAGACACATCCTTGCCTGAAAAATATTGCATTTAATGCTTGTCTAACTGTGATGTAGTAGTTTCGTGAGTAAAATCAGGAAATACAAGATAGACAAATACGACATGAAGCAGCAGAATATGAAAAGAACAAATTTAATAATCTCCTCCGTAGAGCTTTATGTGTAGGTGCAAAGAATAAATAGAGGCCTTTTAACTCCTGATATTATATCGTCATATGAAAGTAAAGTTTGCAAGCCTATAGCACTCTCCACTTTCCTCCACAAGCTCATTAAAAATTAAAAACTTTGTGGTGGAGTCATATAATTTGAAAGAATTCTTCTCCACAAGCACACAAAATTGAAAACTTTTGCGATATAGAGTTACATACATGTTCAAAAACATTTATACAATTCCCTGGTTTGGACTGTGCAGAGACTGCAGATTCATACAGAAAAGTAGAACCATCAGTGTCTATGAAAGGTGAATGTAAAAGGTGAATGTAAAAAAAATGTAAAGAATTGTTATGAATTTTTTGGATTTTTTCGTTGACAGACAGTAAAATATTTAATCAAAGGTAACCCACCAAAGTTAAACCGAAGCGCATAAATATGATTTACATACACACAATATAGTGTTTGAAATAAGAACAAATAATCACTGTGGAGGAGTGTATATCAGGCATAGTTCCGGGCCTTTGTAGCCTGAACTATTCTTTACAATCAACTCCTCCACAGTGACTATTTATTCTTACCACTGATTATACTATAATAATAGTATTATAAATGAAGGAGTTTTCTACGGAACGGAAACAGAGCAAAAAATGCGCACGTGTAGAAAGAAATGATAGATTCAACGCTGAAAACTGTACTTTAAAAACACTCCTTCATAGGTGATGGCCGACAGTTATTTTGAAGCTTGGGCACTGTAGTGATGAAAATGATGCTAATTTTCAATACATAGTTACGTAGTTTTAAAAGCTTGTATAGATTGATTCTTTTCTGCTTGATTTGATATTTAATTTTCCTGTTCCTTTCCTTTTTGTGACTTTCTAAAAGTTGTTTTTTGTTGAAATTGTCAGGAGGATACAGTAACCTTACTTTCCTAATTTTGAAAAGATTTTAAGGGCGAGAAGAAACCAATCCATCGCAAGCTTGTTGACAAAACATCCTTCTATGCAGATTCATTTTTGTTGAAATTGTTCAATTTTAGTTGATTTAACCCTACCAAAAAGTTGGTTTTAGAACGAAATTTTGATATGGTCCCTTATAAAGGTAACGCTTTCAAAAAAGCATGTATATACTCAAATCCTTACCATTGCACTCATTCGTGATTTCTTCCCATGCTCCTGGACACCGGTCACATTGACGACCAATAACATTAGGTTTGCATTTACACTGTCCAGTAATCCTGTCACATATTAAACTTTTAGAACCTTCTGGTACACAGTTACAATCTACACAACTTCCCTGGCTACTGTAAAAGGTATCCTAATAGCAAACAAAACATCATTATTAGTTATTTAAGAAAATACATAGAATGTAATTGCTACAAGTAAGGTGAAATAATCACTATAGAGGGTTTTTTGAGCAGCACTCATAGTATACAAAGCCTGTTATCACTTATCCATTATACTGATTACTGGAATGATCTGTTATTGAGAAGGTTTTGATGGCTTTATAGAAATTCTAGAGAAATAACCAAAACTGGTATAATAACTTTTAAACTTACCTTACAAAAACATTTTCCAGGAAATGAGTTTGGAAGGTTCCCATTCTTATCACAGGTGGCATTGAAATTTTCCTTTGTTTTACACGTACATGGTCCACAAATACCAACACCAGGTACAACGAAACCTTCTTCACATTCTGATTTGAGCTTTGTTTCACAAAATCCACCTAAATAAAACAGCTCATTTAAATAATAATATTTACAGCACTGAGTCCACAATCTTATAATGATTTGTTTTATTTGTAACCATAGAAATTAATATATTATAAGTTCATTGACCAACACCCCAGTGTTCGAATGTGGAGTAGTGATTTTGTAGCATTGCGTTAGGCTAGAAAGCCTAAAACAATGTTTAAAAATCGCTCCTCCACAGTGATTATTTGCTCTTATTTCGAACACTTCACTCATCTGCATGTTTTCATCCCTGTTTAATTTGGTCAGATTTTTTTTCAAACCTACTAAAAAAAATATATTTTAGAAGGAAATTTTGAGTTCATGGTACCTAGTGAGGATGACACTAATGGTGATATCGATAAGAATGAAATGTGGAGTAAGAAGATATAGTGCATATAAAATTTGTGTCTCACCTGCGGTCAAAAACTTGTTCAAGACTTGCTATGATTCAAAATTTGCTAGCATCTTTATTACATACTTTGAATAAGCATTTGTCCACTGGGATTTATTAAAGGTAATAAACAGCACTCTTGAAGTAAGGCTTCCTTAAAATTTTTAAATACAGTACGGAATGGAAAACATAATCTCATGCACAGATTGAATACTATTGAGAAGTGATTTTTAAGCATTCAGGCTAGAATCCTAAAGCCCTGCTAAAAAATCCCTCCTCCACAGCGGATATTTAGTCTTATTAAGGCCACCATAACTCTTACCAGTATAATTATTCACACATTGACATTTGAATCCAGACAACGTGGCATTCATATTTATACAAAGTCCACCATTATTACATGGATTCTCCGAACACGCATCAACGCATTGCGGTCCACGATAACCAGATTCACATTCGCATTCGTGAGATCCAAATATTGATTGACATTTTCCATTAGCTCCGCATGTATCATCGGCAGAACACGCATTCAATGTTGTGCAACCTTTGTTTACGTTTATATTTTGTGTAGAGACCAAAGACACATACTTGCCATCAAATCTTAAACCTACATGTGAGATATGGTTATTACAGGTCAAAATAAGCATGATTTGCAAAAAATTAAATACATTCCTCGAAATTCAATGTGGAGGAGTGCATTTGAACATAATTTTCAGCCAGTCGGATGAAAATTATGTTCAAATGCAGTCCTCCCCAGGTGATTGCAATAATAAATTTTGGGGACTTGCAATAGCAACAAAGAAGATCCTCTATAGAAACTGCTCTAACAGACGCAAACAAATAACCTTGGAATGCAAATTTATTCACTTAAAATCATTCACAAAATAACTGTTGGACATCGACCATGAAGGAGCGTCGTTTTGTATACAGTATTCAGCTTGGAAGCTAAAAACTACATTCAAAAAATACTCCTCCGTAAGTGATGTCAAACAGTTGTTTCAAGGCTTGCTACAGATGTATTCCAGTGTTTGAAATAAAAGCAAACAACCACTGTGGAGGAAGACTTTTTTTAGCATAGCTTCACCAGGCTGTGTAGCCTGCAGCCATGTTAAAAAATCACTACTTCATAGTGACTATTTGTATTTATTTGTGTGTTTTTAACTTTACCTTTCAAACATCCAATAAAACTGCCCTCTCCGTCGCCTCCAATCTTCCTCAAACTTATTGAATTCGTTTGTTCAGAAAAGATACTGTTTACAATGTATCTTTGATAATCTGCAGATAGATGTAATTTTCCCGAATGCAATTTCAATTCTATATGGTGCCATTTTCCATTTGATATGAATAAGGATGTGAGATTCAATATAACTGTTGAGTCAAAAACATAACAAAGATATCCATTTGAAATCTGAAAGAAAAGGAACGTTCAATATAACGGATCTAAATCTTGCAATGAATTGGTTGTTCATACCAAAGAAACCAATCCAATGCAAGCTTCTTGGGATAACACCCTTCTGGGTAGTTTATTTTTTGTTGAGATGGCTCCTTACATAGCAATTCTCTGCTCGGAATATAGAAGCTTAGAATAATAAACTCACTTTTAAGTTTCCTTTTAATGCTGTTATTTCTTCTTCCCAAATGACAGCATTTAGTTTTGTAGTTTTAACTGATATGGAAATTGACCATAAACTTGAACCAGTTATTTGACCAAGGACAACTTGACTACCATTTTCCAATGAGACAGATGGTGATAACAGAGAGATATCTATGAAAGGTATGTAATGGATCATATAAAATATGAGAAGAGTATTATTGAATTTAATAAAATTTTAAATCTACGTAAAAAAAAGGTTGTTGTAGGAACAAACCTTTGAGATGGACCTAACCCGAAGAATACATTTCAATATGACATGCATTAATGACCTGGTTTGCTAGGTGTATTTGATACACATAATTTCAAATAAACACTGGTAAGTGATAGAAAAAAGTCAACTTGCTAATAAATTTCTAATAATCTAAACAAATAAAATACGTGCTTACTCGAAGATTTAATCAGTGCTTAAAATAAAAACAAGTAATCACTGTGGAAGAGTGATTTTTAAGCATATTTTAGACTCTATAGCCTGAAGTCTTGTAAAAATTGCCTCTTCCACAGTGATTATTATGTTCCTATTATACAGTTGACATACCTTCATCGCAATGTTTTCCTACTCTTCCATCAGGACATTCACATATCGCTTCATTTATACCATCCACACATCTACCAGCTTTGCAAGGATTCAATATTTCACAAAAGTTTTTCTTAGATGGACATTTCACATCTGTTTTGTAAGCTTGCATAGGTTCCGACAAATCAAGTAGAGCGTTGTCAACTTTTATGTTTCTAATGCAGCCAGTGAAATTTGTCGAGCGGACATCATATTTGCGCCCAATATCAGGCAAACCACCAATGTTTAGAGGAGCAGTTAAATCCAGTGAACTAGAATGGTGAATGTAGTAGTTAAACTAACTATATCTTATGTTTATGTGAAACTTGAAATTGGTTTCTTACTTCCTGTATAACTGACTACTGTCAATAGTATTATAAGCTTGATGTTATCCACAAACCCCTATTATTGGACTAATTTATACATAATTTGACCAGTATTTAACCCTACTATACCACTGGGGAGAGGACATGAATTGCCTGCGGAATTTTCATTTTCTATTAATGACATGGTATTGAAATTTGATGACTTTTCCGAACTTTTAAGGATTTGGACCACACTTCTTTTTTTTAGGATATTTGGGTTATATTTCTGGGGTAACTTAGTGTTGAACAGGGGTAATTTCTTTTTACTCTTGTAAAAATAGTCTGATAGGAATGTCTTAGAATTTAAATTTACTGCAATATTAAACTAAATCACATTTACCTTACAATTTTAAATCCATGCAATCTGAAATTTATGCGGAGAATTGAATCTGCGCGAATTTGGAGATGTGCAAATAGTTTTAAATTCAAGATTGCAGCAAACTTTAAGTTAGGATTGCCAAAAAGTAGGTCATCAAACACAAGGCTTATCTTCAGCTAAATAAACTTACAGTGTTATAAAATAACAACATAAAAAACCCAATGTCGGAGATATTTTTACCAAGATAACAAGCTATAAAGCATGTCAACGTCGTAAAAGTACCCTCCACCACACTTTTAATTGTTATTTCAAACGCTATGCACAAATATCTTTAATTTTGGTGTGCAAATTTGAAATGCGCAAATTTGAGAATGCGCAAATAATCAACCACACAAATTTGAAACAAGGTAGTTGAAAAAAAATTTACGACAAAAGTCAGAAGGGTTTCTAGGTTACTTTCCCACTCTCTTCCCCAGTGGTTATCTAAGATTTACTTAGTATTATCTAATACAGATTTTGATAAACTATATATTATCAAGCACACTCTCTTCCACAGTGGTTATCTAAGACTTACTTAGTATTATCTAACAAAGATTTTGATAAACTATATATTATCAAGCACACTCTCTTCCACAGTGGTTATCTAAGACTTACTTAGTATTATCTAA
>JAULBZ010000011.1:22917-62476 GCA_032360805.1 Neoturris breviconis
CAAAGATTTTGATAAACTATATATTATCAAGCACACTCTCTTCCACAGTTGTTATTTAAAACTTACTTAGTATTATCAAATACAGATTTTGATCAACTATATATTATCAAGCACACTCTCTTCCACAGTTGTTATTTAAAACTTACTTCATAATAGCATGTATCGATTCAGATGAACTACAGTATTGATGCTTCCCATCTGGATTAACAATATCAGCAGTTTCAATATCACAAGTTTGTCCAATAGCAATTTTCAACATCTAACAACAAACAATAGTAGATATTAATAATTGTGAATAGATAATACCTTAAAGAAGAACTAAAAGCCCAATTATGTTTTCCGTTTTCACTGATTTTGAAGATAAATGATAAAGCTTTTCTATTGGTAACAGTTTTTTTCTTCAAAAATTGTAATAGTCCCAATAGCTTCAGGCTTCAGAGCATTGTCCTCCAGAACAAAGCATATTTGGAATTTGACAGTTGATTTAAATAGTCAATTTGATCAGTTATGTCACCATAAAGTCAAACCGTAAAATCCCGGTTTAAGCCAGGGTTTATACAATTTCAAAGGCCATTGTATTGGGCTTATAACTGGAAGGGCTTATATTCAGAGGGCATATAACTGTGAAGAAGTTTGCACCGGAAAAACGTTTTATAATATGGGTTTGTGAAAGAATGAATACAAATTATGAGACAAAAATCTCATATAAATGCAACATTATCGGCGAAAATCATTGAACAAAGGGTCAGGGATCATAAAGGTATTTAACAAGTAGAATAACAATGTTTATGTCAAACATGAGCACATATTAAATATGTAATGAGAGGTCAATTTTCCAGGAGAGAAGTCAAGTGTAATTAATTTCATAAACCACTTATTAGATCAAAGCCTGTCATTGTCAGATTTTGAAGCATTTGAATATATTATGAGTGCTCAGAGTATGAAAGAACTGTGGAGGAGTGACTTTCATGCATAGTTGCAGACAGCTATAGTGGAGATTTTTTAGCATAGCTTAAAGGCTATAAAACTCAAAGCTATACTAAAACACCCCTCCTTCACAGTGATAATTTGCTAGTCCTAACCTTATTATTATACTGTGCTTTAACAAGATGCCAATCACCATCATTTACACCTCCTGGTAGAAAACTTTTAACTGTGTGAACTTTAGCCACACCACCAGAGGGACTACCGAGTGAAACTGAAAATTCTACTTGACCGTGAACAATCTGTAATGCTATAAAATCTTTATCACCACTATATCGACCATTGTAAAGTAAAATGGCGTTGGAATTATAGGTTGTAAATTCGAGAGACAATGATATGTTCCAACGTTGTTTCAAACCTAAAACAAAAGTTGCGTAAAATACAAATAATTTGAATAACGTCTCTAAATGCCACCTTAAGGGAAGAAACAAATAAGAAAATACTACGGGGGAAAAGATTGCAGAATTAATTATTGTGATTTTGCTTCTAATAACTTTTGCATTTTTTAAGATTTTTAAATTTTTTAAAAAAAATATCCCAAAATGTAAAAAAAAGTGTTCTTTTCCCTCTATATTTACTTGTCAAATGGCTCCAATCGCAATTAAAAATCTCAAAATTTATAAGTTCCAAACCGCAATAATAAATTCCACAACTTTTTCTTCTGCAAACACTTTCTTCATTTAAGGTAAATGAACTACATTTATAGTTTATTTTATAAAAATATTTCAGAAACTAAATATTAAAAGCAGTTTTATGTTAAAATATGAAAAATATACAATGGCAAAATCTTCTCACTTACTACTAGAACTGCTAATATCTAGCCATTGTGGAGGAGTGTTTTTGAGTACAGGGATCTGAACACTATGAAGTTGAAAACTATGAATAAAAAAACTCATCCATAGGTGATTTCCAACAGTTATACAGGCATGAATAAACTTCATAGGCAGTAGCAGATCAGAGCGGATCTACAACCCTTCACATAAATTATGAGACATTTTCCAAACTTTAGCAAACAATACACACCAGAAGTAAAAAGTAAATGCTGAAAATGACCACTAGAAGTCCCTAGAGATTTATCTCAGATATTCATCGAGTAGACTTAAGACTTAGGGCTTAGGATCTTACAATTAGGAATTCACATTTGAAAAAGTACAGAAATCGGGGAAGTTCTAGTGGAGAAATAGTAGTAGTGGTAAGAAAAAAAATTATTTAGTTTATTTTTGCACTTATATGTCTCAGTTTGGTGTAAAATTTTCAGGATTTGTTTCTTTAATTACAATAAATAGTTTGAGATCAATATAATTCTTTCAGCAAAAAAAAGTGATTACGCGACTTTAAACCCATCAGCTTTGTCGATTTCTTTAGTTTTTGTCGGTATTCGTTAAAAACATCAGTTTGTATGTAGTGTAGTCCTGAAAATCCTGGGATTTTTTTAAACTTAAAATGTGATGTTTGTGCATAGGCTAAGATAACTTGGGGTCTTTTCACGTAGGCTAAATGAATCGGGTATAAGCTTCAATTATTAGGTGGCATTTTAAAACATGCTCAAAATAAGATGAGGGATTTTGAGTATAACTTCAGGCTTCAAAACCAGGAAGCTATGCTCAAAAAGCACTCATCCACAGTGATTATTTGCTCTTATTTCGAACATTGTATAATATATGGGAAAAATAAACTGAAAATAAAAAATAAGAGTGGAAGAGTGTTTTCTAAATACAGTTCTCAACTGTAAAGGTGAAAACGATACTCAAAAATACTTCTCCATAGGTGATGTCTGACAGTTATTTCAAAGCTTATAATTGTGTACCTTGCATTGTTATAAACGAATCTTCTTGAAAATGCCTTGTTGAGAGTGTACACAAATCATCATCAGGAATAGTCTCATCAGAACATTGACATTTAAATCCACTTGCACCTTCAGTAATACACTTTCCATTATTTTCACAAGGGTTTGTAGTAAGTGAAATGGGCGACGTACCAGGACAAGTTGATGTTTTTTGATTGACATGGCAATACTTTCCTGTAAGAATTAGTCGGAGTTATGATTTAATTGATTGAAGTAAAACTAAAAAAGCACTGTGAATACAGTGGTCCAAATAAGAGTAAGTAATCACTATGGAGGAAAACAAAAGCCTGCGGTTGTGTCCTAAATCACTCATCCACAGTGATTACTTGCTCTTATTTTGAAACTGGACTACCATCTGCCAATAAGCACCTAAATGAGTTTTACTTTATACAAGCCTGCAATTGATTAGTTTCTTTAGTACGAAGAAAGCAATCAAATGCACGATTGTTTAGGGAGAGACTCATTTAGGGGTACATGTAAAGGCTGCATAATATAGAAATAGATTGACCACTAGATTACACCGATCAATTTCAAAATCATAACAGATATAAAAAGCCAGAAAATAACTATCGGATATGACCTGTGGTTCTTTGGTATAGTTTTCAGTAGCATTGTTAAAAACTACAGTAGGTGATGTCGAACAGTTATTTTTTACTTTTATCGAACACTGCCTACAAACAAGTAGATGAAATAAGAGTAAATAATCACTGCTCAAAAACTACTCCTCCACATTGCTTATTTACTCTTATTTTAACAACTACAAACATACCTGAATATCCAGCCTCACATTGACAAGTAAATCCTCCATCTGTACTCAGACACTTTCCATGATCACCGCATGGTCTTGAATAGCATAAACTAATCCTTTTCGAACAATCCTTTGAATTTCCAACATTTCCATAGCCAGGTTTACATGTGCACAATAGTTCTTGATTGATACTAATACCTCGAAATATTACGTAAAGCGACTTGATTGTATTATCTTTCGTTAGTTTATCAGTAGAATTTACGGATACTGAACACGATTTAAAGTTACTACAGCCCTCAGCACCACAAAAATAATCATCCCAAAAATCAAATGATATCATGTTAATTCCAAGTACTCTTTCAAAAGCTTTTTGGTTTAAATAGAGCAAGTCTTTTAATATACCAACAGATAAGAAATTGTCACTTTTTTCTTCACGTACAGCTATGGCTACTTCTAATTTTGGTGAATCTTTTTGATTTGATTCTAAACTATGTTTAAAGTTTTCAATACTCAATAAAAAGATTCGACCCGAATCGCAACTAAATGCTTGTGCAAGCGCACTTTTGAATTTTTTTAAAACACTAGAACGCAAGAACATGTCTCTGGTTACATTATTTAAAACAATAAACATGCTATTTTCAATCATTTCATCAGAAACTTCGGATATTGCAATCCTTCCAATGGCAATTGCACTATATCTACCATCTTTAACATCAAATTTAATCTCAACTTCTGTTCCGGTGTTAACAATACTTTTTAACAATGTGAGTTCACCAGTATTTGTATTTAAACTAACAAAATCATGACCGTTACCTGACAGAATATTATACGTTAGTTTGCTAGTAGCGTCTTTATCTGTTGCAGGAACTTGAAACTTTGGATTGAACTTTCCATTTTTTATATTTAAGAATATATAAAAATCTTGTAACACTGGCGGGTGGTCATTCATATCGTTTACTATAATGTTTACAATGGTCTTATCGGTGAGTCCACTCGATACACTCACACGTATTTCAATAGTGTAATTTTGCTGCTCTTCATAATCAAGTGGTTTGGTAACTTGTATAATACCACGCCTCCGATCAATACTAAATAAATGTCGGACATTTTTCGAGATACCGTATGTCATACTTTCTTGAAAGGCGTCGTCAGCAAGTGTAGCTTTTACTTGACCTACTTGTATATTAGAATTCTCATCAAGAGAGAAGTTGTATATTCTATACTGGAATACTGGAGGGCTATCTTGTATATCAAGAAGTTTGATGTTAACAACAACAGTACTGTTCAATTTCTTCTTAGCGCCTTGGTCAGTAGCAACAACAGTAAGCTTATATGATGCTATCTCTTCACGGTCGAGTAGTTTATTCGTTTTGATGATACCACTATCTGCTGCGATTGAAAATGCATTGTCAGCATTACCTGAAATATAAACAAAACTGTCAGAACCACAGTAATTAAAATAAGATCAACAAGAACAACTTCTGTCTTGATGAACATCTGCAGTCTTCTACTAAAGACATAGTTTGAAATACAAGAGATATAAAAGTTAGCAAGATATGCTGAGAGCTTTTGTATATTAGAATAGTGGGAATCGAATTTGAACTCTTTGCTTCTCTTGATTTTATAGTAACTGATCGAAAAGATGAATTCTACCTCTTAGAACAGATGTTTAATTTGACTTGGCAAATAGATGGTTTCCAGGACTCAAAATAACAGCCAGTCATCACTGTGGAGGAGAGATTTTTCAGAATATTTTCAGCCAAGTGATGACTGGCTGTTATTTCGAAACCTGGGTTTCAAAATTTAAGTTTATCGTTGTTTGTTGTTGTTTTTTTGTTACAAGCTTCACCGAGCTATGTGCAGGAGTTAACAATAAGACTGGGCTTTTTCAGCTGAATAAACTGGAAACGGGGGCAGATTCCACTCTCCTCTTCCTCCATGATAACTTTTGAACAGCTAATGTTAACTTCACGAAACCGATCTTTAAAAAATTTCTACCGGCAAAATTTCTCGAAAATCCAAAAAAAATCCAATTTTTTCCAAAATCGGAAAAATTCAGGGAAATTGGAATTTTTAGGACATATAAATTTGTGGAAAGAAATCTAATCATGGCACGAGTCATTGGTTTAAATTTGAAGCTAATTGTGTCATTTATACTAAGTTATTCAAATTTTCGTTTTTGACATATAAAATGTGATTAAAAATGTTCTAAACAACATTTTTAGGTTCTGTTTTCAGATATTGGGAGCTTTTTTATAAAATTCAAACATTCACACGTGGTCATGTGACAAAAATTAACAAATGATTTCCATCATCACAAGTAGTATTACTTCCAAATGCAACTTAAAGTTTTTCCTAATTAGGTTTAAAGAAAATTTGCAATTGGCAGAAGAGCAAAATTGCTAGGTACGAAGTTAGAATACAATGATGTAAAGAAGACACAAAAACCCTTAGATATAACAAAATTGAGAGAATGATAGCGGTACTTTTTCAAATATCTGTTCGGGTTTCAGATGAAATATTCACTGTGGAGGAACTCTTATTAAGCAGTTCTGTCAGAACCGATGCTATTTCGACAACTATTTTGTTGTATTCAGATACTGGCTAGAAAGCCTGGAGCAATACTCAAAAATCTCTCTTCCTAATTATTTCGAACACTGAGTAATATATTGTGAAATCCTACATAAGGCCAATTTACTTTTTGGAAGGGCTTATAAACAAGAACATTGAGTGAGGTGATAATGGCAAAATTATTCACATAACACCTTTATTTTGCCACATTGGCAAAAATGTTGAAATGGTATGTAACTACAGTTGTTGGCATTACTTTGACCAATATGGCTCATGCTTGACATACAAAAGTTAGGTTTCCAGCGATTAAAATAACTGCTGTGGAGGAGAGATTTTTCAGAATATTTTCTGACAAATCAGCTAAAAATATTCTGAATAATCTCTCTTCCACAGTGATCCCCCTTGGGTCTCAACAAATAATATGGAGGTGGGGTCCCTTCCATGAATCGAAATATCTAGAATTAAAGCAAGATTCTTTTCACACCTAGACCCAATGTACAAAAACTTCCCACTGTTTAAAAGAATCAGTAATATAATCTTTTTAGTTTATGTCTCACCTTTGTATTTCAATATTTTTATTGAAATGAATTAAAACCACAAGTTTTTTAATGAATACAATTATCAGCTAAATAATTAATTTACTTTTAAAATTTATGAATCAGGTTATTCAAATTCGTAAACAAAGGCACACTACACATCCCTCTGATAGGATAAATTATTGTACATTTCACATACATGGGAGACCATAGTATGATGGAACCAAATTGATCCTCTTATCCCTTTCTCTTTATATCTTTCTAGTGAATTATTTAACGAGAAAAAAAAAGTATGAGAACAATTTAGGAAAATTTCCCAAGGATTACTTGCAGAGACCGGGATGATTGAAGTTGAGCGTATCTTGATTGTTCGTCATTCAGTGTTCAAAATAAGAATAAATTATCACAATGGATAAAGGGATTTTTGAGCATTGCTTCAGGCTTTCTAGCCTCATTCTTTTAATTTTACAATAAAAGATTGAGGCATGCAAAGACTTTTGCATTTTAAGGAAGGAATCTCACTTTTTTCTTTTTTAAAATAATAGGAAACTCATACTCTCAGCATTTATAAAATAAGTCAAATGCATAGATGAGGCATGCAAAGACTTTTGCATTTTAAGGAAGGAAACTCACTCTTTTCTTTTTTAAAATAATAGGAAACTCACACCCTCAGCATTTATAAAATAAGTCAATGCATAGATTTCTGTAGTAATAAGTGTATTCGTGACTAAACAAATATGATCACTAGGAATCTAATTGTTATATAAAAGAGACAAAAAGCATTAGGAAACTAAGCAATTTGTAATGAATATGTAACTGAAATACCTATCCACTTTGTTATTAAAGTACTTAAAGTGGTATGCAATGCATTGTTTGATATGATAAGTGATCTAATAATCTAGTATTAACGGCTTGGAAAAACGTTTCAGAGCTACTGTGTAGGTTTTTGTATTTGTAACCTGATTTTAGCTCAAAAATTATTCATTCAGTTGATTATTCAGGGTTTAAAATAACCACCGGTCATCATTGTGGAGGAGAGATTTTTCAAAATATTTTCAGCCAACTTGGCTGAAAATATTCTGAAAAATCTCTCCTCAATAGTGATGACCGGCAGTTATTTTAATCCCTGATTATTTGCTCTTATTTCAAACAATTCATATACTGTCAGTGTTTCATATAAGAACAAATAATCACTGTGTAGGAGAGATTTTTGAACATACTTTCAGGCTCCAAAGCCTGAATTTATGCTCAAAAATCCCTCCTCCACCAGTGATTATTTGATCTTTTTTTGAACACTGACTGTATCAGTAAAGAACTTTTACTTGATGGGTTAAAAAAAAAAACACAGATTAATATTTACTCTAAATTATTTTGTAATCTTCAAAAATATATGGACAATGACGTTTCAAATAGTCGATGTAATATTAATCTTCCTTATCCAAAAATATACACATTATATATATCACATAGCAAACACTTATGACTAGACGTTTCCCACAGTAAACATAAATTGAAACTTAACATTGAGTGAACATTATAATTGTGAAAATGAAACAATCTTCCACTTATTATTGTAAACAAAAGTTGGCTGAAAATATTCTGAAAAGTCTCTTCTCCACAGTGATGACCGGCTGTTATTTCGAGCCCTGTTCTTTACTGGAAAGCAACCTCCAATTTTTTAATATGAAAACCATGAGCAGATGGTCAACATCTAACTAACTAATCTTGTAACAAATTCAAATCAAGAAAGTATTTCTATTTCTATCATCAAACACACCCTCCTCCACAGTTAATTATTATTTTTCAGACCTAATCAGATTATACTCAATGAGTTGATCTTGTCAATAAAACAAGATTAGACAAATATCAAAACTTTAAAAGAAGTTACATTATATAAACGTATCAGAATTTCGCTCAAATATTTGCTGGTAGATTAACCAATATACTACTAATAAATGAATTATGACAAGCAATTTATTTTTTTGCATGATCATCTTGCAAATATATCTGATCCCAATGTTTAATTAAAATTCTCTAAAATATAACTCTAAATTAGGTATTATTTTTCCTGTTGAATTATCTTTTTATTATTTTTGTGTGTGATTCAATTTTTTTTTTGTAATTAAAGTGGTCAAAATAAGAGCAAATAATCACTGTGGAGAATGGGTTTTTGAAGAGCATAGCTTCGGCCTTTGTATCTTGAAGCTATACGTAAAACTCTTCCACAGTGATTATTTTCTCTTAATTTAACCACTGCACACCTATCAAATCAGGGTCCATTAATATTACCAAACCAAATAATCATGTGTAATTAAACTTGTCATATATATCCATAGAGATAAAACAATATCGACAGTACAGCTATTAAGGGTTTGTGGCAAACCTTACAATTACTACCTTATAATTAAAAACGCCTTGTTGATTATTATTTTAGTGAAATTAACAAAATTTATGACGCAAACTGGTTTATTAAAATTCGATTTAAAAGTTACTATATATAACATCACTTGCATATTGCAATCGGAATAAAAGAAAACAAGCACTGTGGAGGAGTAATTTTTGAGCATAATTTCAAGCTACAAAGCCTTAAGCAATGCTCAAAAATCTCTCCTACACAGTCATTATTTATTCTTATTTTGACCACTATCTGTTTCTGAGGGTAACATAACTTGAATCTATCTTGGTCCCAAAAGAGGGTCAGAAACTAAAACGATCTTTTCAATATGTGTACAATACCAGTGTTCAAAATAAGAACAAATAATGACTGTGGAGGAGTGATTTTTGAGCATTGCTTCATGCAAACCTGAAGCAATTCTCAGAAATCACTCCTCCATGGTGATTTTTGTTCTTATTTTGAACACAACTATTGATACTTTCTCTGCATAAAAAAATTATATACTGCAGAAGAATATGATCCACATGTTAGATTTATATGGTATATGCCAAGAATCAAACTAACAACATGAGTCAATAAGTCTGAATCAAATACTAAACTGTGAATAACCCCATCTCATCCACAGTGCTTATTTACTCTTATATAATGTATCTGTTAGGGATCTCCAAATTGTTTTCTCTCAAAACAGTTATTTTCGTAGATTCAAAGAACATAAAAAATCCAATAAATAATTTTCAATGAGAACAACAAGGTGAACAAGCTTAACGAGTTCTTCAAATTGAAGAAACCAATCAAAATTTGACTTACTAGGTAATGAATATAGGATTTCTTTGTTCAAGCCACTGTCTCTATCGAATGCTGATACAGTGCCAACCACATAACCTACTTCAACATTTTCCAGTATTTCAAATATATATGATAGCTGAAAAAAATAGAAGAACAGTGCTTAACCCTGTTAGTACTCTGCTATTTCGGGTTCTGTTACATGAGGGGGATTCCTCCCCCTCTCCCCCGACTCAAACTCTTCTGAATGGATGATGAAATTATGATGAAACTTTGCACATTTGTGCACCATCACAAAAGGAACAAGTTAAAACTAATTTTTTTCTGCTGATATCAGAATCTGAAGATGACGTCTTCTTAGAATTATGACAAAAAGAGTTTTGTTTTTTTTAGGTCTGATTTCATATATACCCCACTTAAAATCAGGTGATATAACATGGCATGAAGTTAAAATGTACGTGCAACATATATTGTTACTAAAAGTCAGAAAGTTTCAGAATCATTGCTTTAGTGATTTGAAAGTTATATAAAATAGTACTGATTGGGTTAATAATCAAATAAACAAATATTCACTGTGTGAGTGTTATTTTTAAGTATAGATTCAGAATCCACCAGTTTATGGTATATAGAAACGAACTTTAGCTCATTCTGACTTTAGCTCAAACAACAAATATCATTCCAAGAACATTTTTTATGCGCACCTTTTTGAACTCAGGTTTATTGTCATTAAGATCAAGGACAGTTATAATGACAGTTGTTGTACTCGATTTTGGATATGGCTTTCCATGATCTTGTCCTTTGATTGATAACTGATACGATAACTTTGTTTCACGATCAAGATTTTTCTTTGTGGTAATTTCACCTAATTATTGAAACAAGAACTTGTTAGCACACAATAATCAAAATAAGGATAATAATCTCTGTAGGATGAGAGTCTTAATCATCTCCCCTTTGCAGTGATAATTTAGTCCTATTTAGTCCACTTACACACACACACACATACACATAGTCACTTCACTTTATCCACTTAGTCTTGAAATAAAAGCACACAAATCTACACGAGAATAAGGAACCATCTCCAAAATTCATTTCAAAAAGCATATCTTTCAGCAGCTTTAAAGAAGTCAAAATAAATAAATTTGAGAAAAATTAATCTACGAGCTTGCAATTGATTGGTTTCTTGGGTACGAAGGAGATAGAGATGCTCCCTAATGTCAGCAAAATTGATCGACTTCTTCCTTAGAAAAAAGTCTAAGATTGTCGTCTTGCAAACGTTCATTCAAGCCTCAAGATAGTGAGTACAGTTCTCAGCTACAAGGATGGAAACGCAAAAAAACACTCCTCCACAGCTGATGTCTGACCGTTATCTTAAGGGTTGCTCATTTTTAGCAACACTAGTGGTCAATATAAGTGATTACTTGTCTTTACTTCGAACATTGAATTGAGTTTCAATCCAAACTAGAAATTACTGCTTTAGAGTATTTTGTGAATAAGCATAATATTGAAATGGTATGTTTTGGAAAGAACAAAAACAGAACAAAAAAACTTTGCATGATTCATACCTGTTGTATCATTCAGAAAAAACACATCATCAGGAAACTGAAGTGAATATGTTATCCTTGCATTCTCTCCACTATCACCATCAGTAGCAGTAACTTTACCAACCGATGATCCAATTGGAAGATTTTCATCAACGTTAAGACTGTTCACTGTACTTGCAAATCTAAAATAAGAGTTATATTTGAGCATTGCTTTAGGCTATAAAACCTGAGCAAGAAAACTAGCAAGAAAACCTGGGGCAATACTTAAAAATCTCTCCTCCAGTGTTTATTTGTTCTTATTCCAAATGGTGGTGAACACATTCATTTGAATGTTAGAGGCAAACAAACACAGAGCCTGCAACATTGGTAGATTCTTGCAGCATAATATAAAGGAAATATAGTATTTGGAATACAAGCAAGTAATCACTGTTGAGAAGATTTATGCTCAAAAATTACTTCTCATTTCGAACACTGATATATATATATATATATACATTACACTAAGCAAAGCTGGGACATGCCACGCTTACTTGGTGTTTTTTCAGTGTTCGAAATAAGAGTTTATGATCACTGTGGAGGAATGATTTGCTATAAAAACCTAAAGCAATGCACAATAATCACTCCTCCACAGTGATAATTTACTCTTAGTTTGAACTCTGTGTTTGAATTTCTTAATGTTTTCGTTGGTTTTAGATTTTTAAAATTCACTTTAATCATAACATTGTTTACAAACCAAGAATTAACCTTGAGGGTTACAGAAGCAACATGCAGTTTGAAATAAGAGTAAATCACTGTGAAGGAGTTATATTTGAGCATTGCTTTAGGCTAGTGAGGCTAAAGCAATACTCAATCAAAGGTACAGTATTGAAAGTAGCCCACCAAACCAAGTGAAAGTTAAACCCACGCACATAAAGATGATTTACACACACAATATATGTCAGTGTTTGAAATAATGTATTTATAAAGATGGTAAGGTTTCAGTTCAAAGAAACAATTGAATCACCTGATTCAAGGAAAAATTATGTGTTGTCACTGTGGAGGAGAGTAATGAAATTTTATATCAAGGAAAACACATAAACTTTCCATGGCATTAGTCCTTATTAAGTTGATAAAGTTCCAGATCAAATAAACAATTGTAACACTTTCATATCATAACCTGATTATACAATATAATTACACATTTTCATAGCATGGTGTGTTAAGAAAAGCGGGATGACGACGATGATGCAAAGTGATATCAATAGTCCATCAAACTTTGTTTGGTGGGCTAAAAATCAATCGTCCAGTTATTCTTTTTCCCGATTACTGATACACAAAGAACAAACCTTGGAGCGTTATTATTGGCATCATAAATATTTATAAACAAATATGCATAGCCAGCTTTGTCATCTTCATCCATAACCTTTAATTTCAACTTATATAATTTCTGCTTCTTATAATCCAATTTACAATTCGCTAACAAAACGGTTCCTGAAGATGCATCAATATTAAAACACCCACTGGGATCTCCTTCCACAATTGAATACTCAAAATTAATACTACTCAGTTGATCAGGATCATCAGCAGTGACTGTCAAAATAGGTGCCCCTTTACGAGTATCTTCGGAAATATCCAATTTGTAAGTAGAATTTTTAAACTGAGGAGGGTTATCATTGATGTTACCAATTTCAAAATAAACATTAGCTTTATCAGATTTTGGCGGGGTTCCGCCATCAGTGACAATGACACTGAATCTGTATTCTTTCATTATTTCATAATCAAGGTTCTTGATAAGCTTGATTTCACCAGTTGTATCAACAATAGAGAATGGGAAGTTATTCGGTACATCACCAAATTGATACTTTATTTCGCCATTTGAACCAGAATCTTTATCTCTTGCACTGAGTTTGTAAACAACCTTACCAATTTTTGTGTCTTCTTCTATAGGACGAGATGTTCGAAATGTTCGTCGAGTGAATAATGGTTTGTTATCATTGACATCTTCAATGATAATCTAGCATAGAAAAAAAAATATTTCAAACACTGCTAATATATGCTACTAAATATTCAAAGACACAATTTTCCTTTTTAACATGAACGGAAGCAAAAGAGTACAAATAATAAACCAGTGTTCAAAATAATAACAAATAATCACTGTGGAGGGATTTTTGAGCACAGCTTCATGCTTGTAACCCGAAGCAATGCTCAAAAACTTCTGCTTGTAGGGGAGCTGTCCATTATGTTGCTACTAATTTTGAATTGACGTTAAGGGCGGTGGGGTAAATATACAGTAGCCGACGTTAATACCATGGCAAAATGATACAAATACCCAAATAGTTCTGGCGTCTGCCATTATTTCATAAATCATTGCTAAATCCGCTATTTTTATGATCGAGTCTTGATTTAATACCCCTGATGAAGACTCAATCATAAAAACGGCAGATAAAATAGTGATAACAAAAGATGCTTTTTAATGTTGGAAAACTTTACTGCCACAGTCGACAGTATGTTAGTTGTGGTAACATGAGTATTGACAGCTCCCCTTATTTTAAATACTGTAAGCATACCTCAACTTGAGTATTTGCATGATTGGGTGGTGAGCCACGATCAAAAGCAACAACAGTAAAAATAAAGGATCGTTCATAAGAATCATAGTCAATTTCTCTAACTAAACTAATTTCCCCAGTGACACTATCAATTGTAAACTCTGGAACATCAATTGGCGAATATTGAATTAGTCCATTTGTTCCTGAATCTAAATCGGTTGCTGCAACTTGGAGAATTACTGAACCAACTTTAGTACTTTCTGGAATTGTAACTTCATACTTTGGTTTCCCAAATATAGGGTTATTATCGTTTGTATCAGTTAAGGAAATATTGACTAGTACTGTTGAAGATAGCGGGCCAGGATCTATTCCTTTATCCTGAGCTTTAATCTTCAAAACATAATATGATATTTCTTCGCGATCTAATACCTCTGTATTGGAAATAACCCCTGTGTTCAAACCGATCTTAAAAGGACAGTGATCTTTTTCTGAATCCTTCACTATTGTATATTCAATCTGTTTATTAATACCTTCATCTGCATCTGTTGCTACAAGAGCAATAATGAATCTGCTTGACTGCTGCTCTTTGATTGTAATTTCATACTTATTTTGCTCAAATATTGGAGCATTGTCATTAACATCAAGGATTTCTATCTCTATAACTGTACGTCCAACTCTATTAGAGTCACTTTTGTCAGTGGCAGAAACGTCAATAGTAAATCTAGTAGCACCATCCTCTCTATTTAGCACACCTTCTACTTTCAATTGCCCAGTAGAAGGATCCATCGAAAACAAACGATCTGATTTTATATCAGGATTCTTTGAGTAGATATATGAGCCTGAACCACCACTAGCTTTCAAAGTTAAGATGGACTCACCTCTTTTAACACTTTCTTTCACTTTAACATAAAAAGTATCTTTTTCAAAAGTAATGGGAGTTGATCTACGTTTACGGTTTAAAACTTGGGTAATGTGAGAGAAAGTAATTGTTAGTGTTCTCTTAAGTTTCTCATCAGATAGATTTTTTCCATAAACGATACAACGTAACTCACTTGAATAAGGTTTTACTCTGATCAAATTTTTATCTAATTTTAGTAACCCTTTGCGTGTTATTGTAACCAATGTAGATAAACCGTTACAATGAATACTCATAGGTTGAAAAGAGTTTGGAAAAATTTGAATAATGTCTACGAAAGTAGTCCGGAATGGTACTGGAAGATATAAATTATAATTCCTTGAGTTAACATGAATACTGTTAGTACTTGTAGTCCTACAATTAATGGTATATTTCAGACGAAAGTGACCCTTTAGATATATACTCTCTTCTAAGAGTTTTAAAGTGTCTATAGATAAGTATTGGGTCTTTCTGCAATCAGGTACATTTAAATACTTAATTATACTGTTTTCAGTAACTATTGTCCTTGGATTGGAGTGTTGGTTTACACTGTAATAGGTCCATCCAGGCAGTACAGCTTTAAGATTTATGCCCAGTTCATTATCTAATTGTGTATACTTGATATTGCTTTTATATACTAAACTTGTGGTGACAAATTGACTGAGTAATAATAACAGTGTAAAAATCTGTTGAATTTTGTTACTACACAGTAACTTTAATGTTAATATTTTTATATTCATTGCAACTATGCTAGAAAAGAGAAAGGAGAAAATATAATCTAACAAATCAGAATGTTTGTTTACAAGAGAAACATTACCGGTATAATAAATATAATTTGAAAACACCTGAACACCTCCTCCGTCTGTTTCGTGTCTGGTGTTGTTTTCATATGCAATATTAAAACCACAAATAAATACGATTTTCTCTGTCCAAATAATTCCGATATATTGACAAAATCAAAATGGTAATTTTTACAGTCTTCTTTATATTCTCTTATCATCTAATATATCAAATCTACAGCAAGCTCGTAAAACTATATCTATTTTTTATAAGCCAGGATTTGTCGATATTTGAATGAGGTTATTATTTTAAAGTTTCATGATCAAGTTTTTTGAAATGGTAATTCCAGCTTTGATACTAGGTCCTTCAAAACACGGACCAAATTATTAAGAATAGCCTG
Organism: Neoturris breviconis; assembly: GCA_032360805.1. Taxonomy (NCBI): domain Eukaryota; kingdom Metazoa; phylum Cnidaria; class Hydrozoa; order Anthoathecata; family Pandeidae; genus Neoturris; species Neoturris breviconis. Next base: position 38,922 of record JAULBZ010000011.1, read on the forward strand.
GAATTATTTAACTAGTAATTCATAGATAATCAAACTTTTTTACAAAAATAAAAATAAATATTACAAAACATGCTATTAAGTTTTGTCAAAATTGTCTTGAACGAACATATACCGTAAAAAGATTATCCAAAATATATCTTTAGTAAGTCCTGACTTTAAGTACTCCACCATTCAAGATGTTATCGAACCTTTTGCTATTGTTTGATTGGTTAAAAGATATCACGTGTATACACAAAACAAAAAGAATCAAATATGACTTATATTATTCTCTGGAGACAAAAAGAATCTCGATCTTTGAAAACAGCGAGAACAAAACATCAAGGGGCATACCGAAAATAGGGTCTAAATTGTTGTTTAGCTCTGTTTTTGAGCGTTACATTCTGAAGAGTTAGTGTATTTATTTTATATCAATGTTGTCATTTACATGACCAATATGCAGCATAAGTTAATGATCGAAATGCAGCGCGCACGCAGCAGCAATGGAAATCGGATATTTGTAGATAATTATGGAGAGATAATTATAACTAATTGTACTGTGCGACTGTGGCGCTCGTGTAATCATATGAAGTGGTGTGAAATGAGAAGCGGATCTCTAAGGCGAATTCTAAGATAAGTCATGGCATTGGTTGAAAGTTACGTCACCTGTTCGCTTTTAACCAATGCTTCAGAATTCGCGCCAACGAGTTCGCCTAGTGGAGATCCGCCTTCAGCGGTACCTACAGGCTATAAGCCGAGTGGATGACCGAACCGGTCGGCGCTAGCCCAATAAAGCCCAATAAGCCCTATCTACATTGTGCTGTTTATGCGGATAATAAAACCACCTACAAGTAGGTTGGCTTGATCATAGCTTCACTGATGCAAATGTATATATAGAGAGAGATTTATCCGAGTAGGGCTTAGGATCTTAGGACTTTTTACAAACTCGCGAAATTTTGTAGTTTCTAGCAACCTATTTATGTTATAGGGGTTATAGCTCACTTGCCTCTATGTATAAATCTACTTGTAACCAGAGGGAAATGTACTTCATGTGATTCACAAACTTTTTAAATTCAACACCCGGTGTCTGGTCAATGATGTAGACTTGAGTTTTCTGTTCCTCGGATGAGGCTGCAATCGTTACGATTGCTATAGAATTGGGGAAAAATTTCGCACATACATGCTAAGATTATTTGGACTGGCTCCCGATTGCCAGGCTCATCCGAGGAACAGACAACTCCAGTCTACTTTTTTGCCTTAATTCTCGCACGGTTCATTTATCTGTTGACTATATTTTTTGCGCCACTTGTTTTTCCGTGATGACATCAAAAAAAATATTATGCTGAGATGTTAATTCAATCTCGTTAAAGGCAGAGATTGTTTGTTTTACCAATCCTGTCTCCTTCCGTCCGCAACGAATTTTTGCAACGAATTACTCCCACCCGGCTAATACACCGTGTTAAAACCTGATAACAGTTCTAAGGAGTACAACGCGCCTTTACTTCAGTTTGCAAAAAGAAGAGAAGAGTAATCTGGTGGAAGTTTGAATTGAACTTTCACTTTTATTAGAAAAGCACAGATATAAACCGGCTATAAGAAGTAATAAAGTGAAGATTTTCCTGCTCAGGAAAGCAACGAGATAAAAATGGCTAAATCCCCGCGAAATGCTTAAATTTCGCGATTTTTAGAGCTCTCGTATCATAAAATCGGGTATAATGGGGGAAATGAGAGATACATGAGCGAATTTATAGTATTATATACAAGTGTATTCTTCCCCATATATACTAACAAACTTATTCCATATAATAAGTTCAAAATAATAAAATCATATATACACAAAAGTTTTCCATCATACATTAAGATCCTGTAGTGAAATGTTTTAACAACCTCATTACCAGGACTTATTTCTCTTACAGAGGATAATCAACACCTCAAGATAGACAACAAGTCCTGGCATTGAGGCGGCGTTTTATGAATGGAACTGACCCAATGGGCAAATACTTGTTCAAAGTCCGCATAAAATATGCTCTTTACCGCAGACTTTGAACAAGTTTTTGTCCACTGGGAACTCAAGAAATATAAAATTAATGAATGATATCGTATAAAAAATGTTTCCACAAAGAAGCGAAATAACGACAAGGAGGTGATTCCCATACAATCGTTTTAAACGTCAGAAATACAGGTATAAGCAGGGCTATCGAATGCATAGCAAGTATATGGGATCTAAGGTCTGAAAATGACATTTACCTAGGATTCGTACCAAAGAAACCAATCCATTGCAACCTCGTTGACAGTCTTCTAAGCAGTTTCGTTTTTAATTCAATTTGTTCAAATTTACTTAGTGGACAGCAGTAAAGACGCTAGAACAACATTGAAAACGTTGTCCTAACGTGACTTTGAACAAGTTTTTCCTAACTGCGTAGTTTCAATAAAAATTGATTTTGAACCTTTGAGATGGTCCCTAAATTAACATTTGCAAAGAAGACTGGTAACTAAATTGGTACTTGTAAAAAAGATTAGTGGTCGAAATAAGGGTAAATATCACTGTGAAGGAGGGAACTGTGAGCATAGCTTCATGCGCTGTAGTCTTACGCTATGCTTAAAAATCACTCCACGCACTGGTTATTTGCTCTTATTTCGATCAGACATAATCTTGCAATTGTTTGGAAACTTGGCATTAAATCTTGTCGACAATCTTGTGACCAAGCAATTTAATTACTAGGTAGACTGAACAGATTAAATGTTACCGTAACCTGCCGTCATAACCCTTTTTATTCTGTATTCTGACTTAGTATTGCTATTGAGCAATAAAAACACAAACGTGGGGAAATAGGAAATGTAAAATGCAATTAAAGGACTATATTTCGGTATTGGTGGGGATAACATGATTAGGGCCAATCTAAAGCAAGTTTTTGATACCAAGGAACCAAATTTGCGAAAAAAGAGAGAAATTAATTTTCAAAGTACAAAGTCAGCTTCTTAAGTGAAACAAGCGTAAACATTCAGATTACAGAAATGTAAATTCAGCGATGTTTTTACACTCGAATTCTCACGCCAATGTGCTTACACTAGATTAGTTTCTACGATACAAGAAAACCTATCCATTGCAAGATCGTCGACTCGCTATTCTTTTCTGTGAGTTCTATTTTTTAAGATGGTCCCATGCGCAGGGTTTATACAGAATCAGGGAAAATCGGGGGAATTGAAAGGGAAAATTAGGGAAATGTTGAAATTTTCATTCAAAATGAGGAAAAATCAAAGAATTTGTAAATCCAATCTGGCATTTTATTTACAAAGTTTCTGTATTTTTCTGTAGCAACTGTATGAGTAATTTTGTCGCATTTAGTACAGCGAGCTCTTTAAGACTTGGGTCTTCTTAACTCTATAAAAAACCCCGGGTATTAACAGAGTTAACCTCTTACCAAAGGCCTTTTATATCAGGGAAATTTGATGTAAATTAAGACCCAAAAATCAGGGATTTTTTTTTGTAAAATATCTGTATAAACCCTGCCAGCAAAGAGTTTGAAGTACCAAACACAACATCAATACCCAATTCTATAGCAAACATTCAGCCTCGCACCATGAACTACCAAATACCAGCTGTCGAAATAAGAGTAGATAATCTCTGTGGATGAGGGATTTTGAGCATAGCTTCAGGCTTTGTTAATCAAAAATCACTCTTTCAACATTGATTACATTCGAGTGTTAGGGACCGTCTCAAAAATAATCTACTGCGGAGAGTGCTGAGTCAATGATCTAGCAATGGATTGGTTTCTTCGTACCGAAAAAACTATTCCATTGCAAGTTCATTGACCTAACACACTTCTGAACGGATTAATCTTTGTTGAATTTTGTCAATCTTAGTTGATTTATCCTTAACAAAAAAATTGGCTTTGGAGCGGAATTTTGAAATGGTCCCTTAGTGCATGGATCGAAATAAAGATAATTGTATCACAGGAGTCGAAACAAGTAAACGTGTCATCTGCAGAGATGGTCTTTTCAATCAATTAAAAGATCGTTGCCATTTTACTATTCTCCACAGACAGTAAATATGTTTTTTTGAACAAGATTTTGCCCGGTGAAATTTATCTTTAAATCAATCCAATTTACTAACAAATATAAAATTGAGACGATCCCTTTTACTCAAAGTCTGCAGTAAAGACGCTAGAACAACGTCGTTCGACGTCGTTCTAGCGTCTTTATTGCTGACTTTGAACAAGCTTTTGCACATTCGGTTGTTTCGATCATTTACTGAAACGGTAGGTAACCACGATGCTGTGATGGTCGGTGTCTCGATGATTGACTCGATGGCGGTGGGTAATTATTAAATCCCGTATTACGTTGAATATTGGATGGGCGAGAATTAGGTGGATGCATGTGTTGGTTATAGCCTTGTTGATAATACGAATTGTGAGGTGTACCATAGTTTGAATGCTGTAACGAGAAAACATGTAAACAGAGTTTAAAAACAGTACCACAAAGGAGAGCGTTAAATCTAGGAAATTAAAGCTGATTGGCTAATCAGCACTCTCCTTTACAGATACACACAATACACTTTCTGCTAAGAACCGTGTGAAATGAGGATTAACAAGTTGATCAATGACATATTGACAAAAAAAAACTTGTTCAAAGTCCGCAGTAAAGACGCTAGAACGAAGCCGTTCGACATTGTTCTAGCATCTTTACTGCGGACCTTGAACAAGTTTTTGCCCATTGGGATGTATGGTTATTTTTAACATTGCCCGATGCTTAAAAGATTTGATTTCGCGCACAGCTGTAACAAATAGACAGCATCGCATTTCGCATAAGTGATATCAGTGATCGAAATCAGACTAGATAATCACTGTGGTGGAGGTGTGATTTTTGAATAGTTTCACGTTATAAATTCAGAAGCTAATCTCAAATAACCCTTCTCCACAATGATTATTGACTTTTAATTTAAACACTGATACATAGTCTATAAAGGTGAAAGTAAGGTTTCAAAGCATGCGTAAATAGTCTGGGAAAGTAATCAATCATTGCTTAATCGATTATTCACAAAATAAACTTTTTATGAGCTGAAACTATCCACGACGAACAGTAAAATTTGTTAAAATGTAAACCGTATGTTAGGGTAAAGTTTTTCTTTCGGAAATCGCCTAGTGTTTGCTACCAATTTAGAATAATTTTTGAAAATCATACTATTCTTAAATTACTGCAGTATGCAGCTGAAACGAAGATTTTCTTTGCAAGTCTGCATTCCTTCTTACTTGTCAATCAGAACAAACAATAGGCCTATTCACAAATACATGAAAACGAGGTGATTGCAGTGACTGCACAAAAAGGAAGCTATTACATTGAAACAAATTTCTACTTTTAGGAGCCACCACCTCTATTGGTGACGAGAAGATATATAGGTGTTCGCAAGCACGTAATAAATTCTTACCGCTGACTGATTGTTAAAAAAATCCCTCGAATCACGTGATCCATAATCTCTGCTAAAAGATCGATTATGATTGGAGTTAGAGTAAGAGCGATCATGTAGCATATCAGACACACTACCAAATGAAGTGGAAGACACACTCGAATGCGTACTCGATGCATCGTCATCGTTCTCTGTTGCTTCAGGTGCACGATCTGAAAGGATAAATCAATCATAAAATTTAACTTTAAAAAACTGAATTGAACCAAAATGTAAAATATACTCAAATCTGATAACATCAAAATCAAGCATGAATATAACTGCCGGACATCATCTGTGAGGAAGTGCTTTTTCAGTATCGCTGAACACTGCTGTGTTTTTGAGTATAGTGTTAAAAGCTAAAACTATACTAAAAAACACTCCTCCACAGGTGATGTCTGGCAGTTATATCCAGGTTTGAAAATAACTGTGTGACACTACCTGTGGAGGAGTATTTTTTATTATAGTTTTCAGCCAAAATTTAAAAACCACTCCTCCACAAAATTCCACTGGTGGAAATAAAAATAATAGCAAATAATCTCTATGGAGGAGGGATTTTTGAGACAGGCTACAAAGTCTCCCCTAACTAACTCCTGAACGATGACACGATTGTAGCTCAACACAAGATCTTTTCAAAATGATATTAATATTCTGCTGTTGTCAGCATTTTTCGATACGACGTCATAAGAATTTCAATTTTGTCAATTTCTTCAAACAAATTAAAAAACTGGCAAATGCTTTTTAACATTCTGTTGATTGTCTCTGCCAGAGTTTCAAGGAATAGTATCCTATTTATAAAAATCAAGTAGAAAATTGAGGGCAACCCAATTTATTTTTAAAAAAAAGGGTAATTGGGAGAAAGGGGTGTGTTATTCAAAATAATTTGGCACATAGATTCTACTTATCAACAGGAACCAATGTTCAATGATTCAAATCTATTCCTCCAGAAGATATTTTGGTTTTTCAGATATTTAGGTGGGAAATACTAGGAAATTGAGGTGGTTTAGATTAATAATTGTATCGGAACAACCGATTGAGCATTTGATCTGAAATTTATGGGTGAGGGTGAGTGCTTGAATTTGACAAAGGCAAAGTCCCCCCACCCGGTTAAATAGGGTTTAGGCAGAGAAACATAGCATAATATACGATGCGTAAGATTTTGTTCAATGCGCAACTTACATTCTGAAGACGAGTGAGAACGATAGTGATTACTGTTAGGCTGCTGCTGTTGTTGGAAACTGTTATTTTGCTGATTATTTGGATTTGTGAGAGTTGCTAAATGTGGATATTTTTGAGCTGACAGATACTGCAACAAACCTACAGTAAAAACGGAGAAGGGGGTGCTTACAAAAAGAGTAAATAAGCATTGTGCAGGAGTGATCTTCGAGCATAGCTTCAGAATTTTTAGCCTGAAGCTATGCTCAAAAATCCCTCCTGCACAGTAATTGCTTCTTATTCTCAGAAGGGATCACTTTTTAACAATCTTGCTATAGTTTTTCATAGCTTAAATTTATAGTTTTAAAGCCCCAAATTTATAGACTTGATAAAGCAATTGCTCCACAAATAGAGAACACTTTGAATAAATTCGACAAGACAAAAATCACAAAAAAGGGTATTGGCAAGAATTTTTACTTTCCCCTTAAACGTTTTATTTTGGACATCACTGAATAATAACCCTGAATTATATAACTGCTGGACGTGATGGCAAATATGAAAACTATACTAAAAAACCCTACATCGACAGGTGGTGTCTGGCAGTTATATACAGGCTTGCTCACTAGTCTTAAATATTGTGTAGTAGTACTTACCAGTAGTTGGCTGGCTCTGCTTCTTCCCAAACGGATTTTTCGTGATATCGTTATGTATGCTGAATGGATTCTTAGTAATCTCTGAATGAATACTTTGACGGTAAGAACCTATAAAGGATTCGGATGCCACCGTTTACAATAACAATCACAAGGTTAATTAAAGTAAGATTACGGTAATCTTTCCTTCTGAATTTGAGGAGAACCTCCAGGATTTCTTTCAATTTCCAGGAAAAAAAGAACATTCTTAGCAAATTTATAGATGAGTGACAACCGTACCGGCATAAACTGACACCATTCAGAATTTCGATTCAGGAAATATGATATCTTATTGCGACTTTAACCCTAAAAGGTCTGGACCTTTTCGAGGCTGAAATGCTAACTTTTGAACAACTAATGCTAACTTCATGAAACTTGGTACCATTATAATCCATCATCAGAGGAACAACTTGACATAAATATTTTTTTGCTTATGTCAGCACTTTTTTGATGATGCCATCATATGTTTTTTAACCCAAGTACAATTGGAGCAGTTCTGTTTATTTGCTTTAGGCCAAAAAGCCTGAAGTAATGCTCAAAAATCCCTCCTTAACAGCTATTATTTGCTTTTATTTCGAAAGCTGGACTTGGTCAATTAAGTGAAGGTAGGCTAGATTACATATGAAAAAACTTACCTGGTTCTTCAGGTGGACTAGCTGACTCAAAATCATTTCCGGGACTAACAGGTTCAAACACGCTATTAACACTACTAGCTGATTGTGTTCGTTCAAAAGAAGATATTTTTGCATCATCAGCCATCCTAGCTACAGTTTTATTAGATTCTAAAGTCGTTGATTTAGGTGCAAGTTCAATGGATGTCTTGGTGTCTATAGAATTGCGTACAGTTTCAGAAGTTGATACTGGTAGCTTACTAATTTCAGTTTCACGTAATGAAAGAGTTCGTGGTGTTAGCAAATCTGCCGTTTGTTTTACGGTGATTGGAACAACTTTTGGAGTATCGGATGAAGTTGAAGGTAGCGGAGGTGGTTGGTACTTAGCTTCTTCTGATGTAGGAAGAGGTGGTTGGTTTAAAGTTACACTTGTGGAACCTTTTTGCGTACTTTTGCGATTAAGATATTCTTTAAACGAAAGCTGAAATATAAAGATTAAAATAATAACCATAAGCCTGAAAAATAACTGCCAGACATCACTTGTGGAAACTACCGTTTCGTGAATACGGTTGTTAGCTGCAAATTTATTTCAAGCTTGCAACCATAGTTACGGTTAACCTATCACTTGGAAAATATATAAATTTGTTTATAGCTAAAAAACAATCAGCTGTAAATTTGTCAATATTATATTGAAATAACTGCCAGTCATCACGGTGCAGAATAGATTTTTCAGAATATTTTCAGCTACAGCAGTTATTTCAACTTCTGATTATACTCATTATTATAACAAAGATCAATTTCTTTATTCAGACAGAGAATAAGAAATAACTGTTACAGTGGAGGAATTTTTCAGATACTATACAATCTCATTACGAACTTAGTTACAATATATGAGAAATACAATATGAAGAAACTGTCAGACATCACTTGTGGAGGAGTGTTTCTGAGTATAAATATCATCTTCAAAGCTAAAAAAAACACGAGGATAACTGGTAGTTATTTCAAGAAATTATGTCAGCATTTATAAACAATTAGTTTACAGTGGTCGAAATGAGTAAATAATCACTGTGGAGGAGGGATTTTTGAGCATACCTTCAGACTTTGCCTGAAGATACACTCAAAAACCACTCCTCCATGGTGATTATTAATTTTATGTTTCAGCAGTGTTCAAAATAAAAGCAAATAGTCACCGTGGAAAATAAATTTTTGAGCATTGTTTTAGCTTAAAAATCCCTCCTCCACAGTGATTATTTACTCCTATTTTGAACACTGTTTTAGTAGTAATACTTACTTTCTTTTTCCCGCCACTGCCATGATCTCCACTAAGGTTGTTTACTGTTTGTTCTCCATCTGTTATACTATCAATACTACTACGAGGTGAGGTAGGTACACTCCTTGGATCATGTAATGTACTAAGTTTTGGTTCAACACTCGCAATCATTGATGTATTTATGTTTTCGTTAGAAGGATTGCTATTTACATTTATCGGAATATTAAAATCATCAACAGGTGAAGGTTCTGTAATTACTATTTTTAGACCGATGTCGCAACTATTTTCATCAATATCTAAGGAATCTTGACACAGTCTTTTGAATTGCGGTTCATTTTCAGAATATTGGTTTTCATGATTATCATAGGGTCGTTTCAAAGTATTCAATATATTTACATTCTCAGTTCTAGATATTGTATAAGAATTCACAATCGCTGAGTTCACAACTGTAGTCTCTTTGGTAAACACTGGCTGGTTATGAGTCTCTATGGAATCAGACTGATTATCGCTCACCAATGTATGTGTTCTTATGTTTTCATTTAAACTAACATTTTCCTCATCCTTAGTAGATAAACGATTGTCTTGAATAACTTGTGAATTGAATGTGTTGGGTATAGAGGCATTATAATTATTACTAGTCTTACCAGAAGGTGGCATAATATTATTATCAAGTTTAACTAAATTCTCAACTTTCACTTCTTTTTCACTGATTCCAACTGTTCTAGATTCTAACCCTGTATAAACATCATTTTTATTGTCCACAATATTAGTTCTATGATCAACTATGGGCAAATTAATGTCTGAATCTACGGCCATTTTTCTCATTAAATGTCTTTTTTTTAAAGGAACATAACCTGGAAATATAAAAGTAAAAGCTTCAGTAAAAGTAAAATATTTTTGACAAATGAAGGAAACAACAAGATACTACAAAGAGAAATTTTAGGCTTGAAAAGCGGTCATACAAGTAAGCATTCAGGTCCAGACGAAGAGGTCGTCTGAAAGTGGTGAACAGAGTCCAAATGAATGTAGAGGAGGGGGGGGGGGGTTAGGATATATCCAACCAACCCAATTCAGAGAAGGGGTTATGCAAAATGTCAAGCCTAGATGGAAACAAATACATTTAAACTGATTCAAAAAATACCACATGTGTTTTAAAAGAGGTTTTTATCCAGTGGGTAAAAATTTGACGTTGTTCTACAGTCTTTACTGCAGACTTTGAACAAGTTTTTAATCACTGAGTATGACTCCCATACCCTAAAACAAAAAAATTCAGAGCGAATAATCAATGTGGAGGGATTTTTTAGCTTCATAGCTTCAGTCTTTAGCCCGAAGTTCATAGCTCCAAAATCACTCCTTCACAGTGTTTATTCACTCCTATTGCGACCACTGATATTTTTCACTTGAGCAAAAATTAACATTTTAAGTGCATACCACGTGTGCAAAAACTTGTTCAATGGCCACAGCAAAGATGCTAGAAAAACATTAACATCTTTACCGAGGACTTTGAACAAGTTTTTGCCCGGTGACCTTATAAAAATTATAAACTCGTAAACTAGTCAATCTATCTTTCCACCGTACAAAATAAAGAGTAAATAATCACTATGGAGTAACGACTTTTGAATAAAGCTTCAGCCTTTGTAACCTGAAACTACGCTCAGATGTCACTCCTCCACAGTGATTATTTGCTTGTAAAATGTATTCTTACTTTGCGGTCTTTTAAACACAGGAGTTGGTGTTAACGAAGAAGCCACATTTTGCATGTATCGGTTATGACTAAGTGAGGCAACTAATGCTGCCACAGAGATCTGAGTCGTACCATTTATTTTGTTATTTGAGTCTGTTGAATGTGGCTGAGTATGTTTTCGTATCCAATGCTATAAGTAATCATATAGATAATGAATATAAGAGTCAATATAGTATACAATATGAATATAAGAGACAATAGTTAGTTCCAAAAAAGAAAATTGAATGAATTAAAACTACTATCAGTGTTCGAAATAATTACAAATAATCACTGTGGAGGAGGGATTTTTGAACATTGCTTCAGACTTTTTAGCCTGAAGCAATGATCAAAAATCACTCCTCCACAGGGATTATTTGCTTTCAAACACTGACTATAGAGAAACTTTATAAAATCTTACCTTCTTCATGGATCCGAAATATTTCCTAGGAACATATTCTTCTTTAACTTGAGTTATACAAGATAAAGGTGATGTTGGTTGTTCATCACAACATCTCACAGTAAGATCTCCTATCTTTTCCTCAGCAGTAGATAAGCCAAATGAGGAACACATTGATGTTGACAGGGGAGTGTGAGGAACATTAGCGATTTGTAATAAACCATTTGCAATGCCCCCTTTCATTGGTGTTGATTCCATTAGTGAATGCGTATCCAGAGACAAGGAAAATGTTGACGGTTCTCCAATTGACTTTGATGGACTGACTTGAGGCAAAGGAGTGCCAGGAGGAGTTGGACTGGCCATAGCTTGATCATGTTTCACTTTGTGTTGGATTGGCAGAGTCAATGTCAATGGTTCCTAAAATTAATTACAATTTTTATGCATTCTATTTCCATGAAACCAAAGGTACGTTCGAAACCGAAATATAATTTACAGTGACATAACAATTGAAATAAGAAATAGGAGAAAATAAGTACTGTGTGGGGGAGTGATTTTTAAGCACAGCTTCATGCTACAAAGCATAACTTCAAGAATTCCTGCGAAAATTAATTCCACAAAACTTTCCCAGGTTGGCCTCAGGCATGAAAATAAATCCGCAAAATTTAATTTTCTTTGAAAATTAATTCCCTTAAAGTATGTAAAGGGTAAGTGTAACATTGGGCAGTATTTTCGGACATGCAACGAGCATGGAAATTTGATAGCACTGAATTGAATCCACAAATTCTCTCCCATATCTCTTTTATTATTAACCCATATTTCTGGCTTTAAATGTAAATATACGAACCTTATCCCTCCGAATTCTGATTCTAGCATTATTAATGTCAAAATATGATTGCGGAAGTGAACTACTAAGTGGTGTTGTCGGTGTTGAAACAGCACTGTTTGCATCATGTTCCGATGGAGATACTGGTTCAGATGAACAGCTGGATTGCCGAGTACGTCTAAGATTAACATAAAATATAAAATTATTTTGCACTGGCAATTGACAAATAATATTTCTAAACTGAATGATGCTTAAAGAACCATCTCCAAAATTCGCTTCAGAGGAGATATTTTAGCAGCTTTAAAAAAGCCAAAATCAATAAATTAAAATCTACAATGAAAAGTGTTAGGTCAATGATCTTGCAATTTCTTCGGTACGAAGAAACCAATCAAATGCAAGGTTGTTGATTCAGCACTCTTTCCTGGAAACAAATTTTAGAGATGGTCCCTAAAGATAATCGTTTAGCACAAGTACAACTTAAAAACCATGCCATTATGAATACATAAAAAATGTCATCAACCTCTTTTTAAAATTTTTTAATGTGCTGACAATAAGCATAAAATAACCAAAGTGAGGGCTATTTTTATGCGCCGTATCTCACTATTTACCATATTCCTCTCGTGGCATTTTATTTTTTCGAAAGGTTTTGATTTAATTTATAAATGTGGCATTTAATAGAGGGTGGCAATTAATAGAGGGTGGCGATTAAAAGAGGGTGGCATTTAAAAGAGGAAATATGGTATGATAGAAAATCATGTTTTGCAGAATAAACTTACCTTTTAGCAGTCATACTCTTTCTTTTAGATGCAGAAATTTTTCTAAATAAGTGTAGTAGTTAGAAAAGCAAAATATACACAATATATATAAGTTGATCTATCTGATTGGGCGATAAAGTAATTAAACTGGGCTTTCATTTTCCTGCTTTCTTAGAGTGGTACAATCTAACATCACGACAATATGAGACTTGGAAGAAAAGCGGTACTTGTGAAGATTATTGCAATACTAAAACTTGTAATTCTATCAACGGGGTTTATGTTAAAACTATAAGTTGATCTCATACGGGAGATAATTAAATAAAACATGACAAGGTACTCAATTAAAAGAAATCACAGTAATGTGTGCAAAAAAGTAAAAATAATAGAGAAAGATATGAACATACTTGGCCAGTGGTGGCTTTTGAGGTAATAGTCCATTCCCAGGGTTTGTATTTTCATCAGTACTCACTCTATAATAACAGATAAACCTACAGTTAATGATCTTGCTAGTTTTAATTTTTTTATTATTATTTACAGATGGAAGAGCAGCGAATAAAACATGATCCTATGGTCAAAAATTACCCACTAATCAGTATCCATTATAACAACAAATAATAACTGTGGGGGAGTGACTTTGTAGTTTGAAACTATGCTAAAAATCACTCCATCAAGATGATTATTTGTTCTTATTTCAAACAGTGTTTAATTATTTGCTGTTATTAGAAATGATGCTGTAAAATGATCCTTCGCTGCGTTACAAAGCCCAACAGTCGATCATCACTGTGGAGGAGAGATTTTTCAGAATATTTGCAGCCAATTTGTCTAAAAATATTCTGAAAAATCTCTCCTCCAGTGATGACCAGCTAGTATTTCAAGCCCTGAAAGCCAGTGGCCCAAATAAGAGTAAATAATCACTGTTAAGGAGTGATTTTTGAGCTATACTCACAAATCCTTCATCAGCATTGATTACTTGCTTTTTTTTAACCAATGAAAGCAATATCTGTTGAGAAATATACATCAGAAGAACCAAGCTTCAAAATAAGCAGTGTGGAGGAGTGTTTTTTGAGTACAGATTTCAGCTCGCTTGAGATAAAAACTAACCTTGACCCTGGAGTTTTAGGTTCCTTGACTTTTTTTACTGTATCCTGTCTTTTTTCTAGTTTCTCAAACTGTTTCATCAGTGCTTGCAATTTTCGATCTTCCCTTGAGAGTTTTTCTTGTTTACCATCTTCCCCATATGTGATTGACTCACTTTCACTTAATTGTAATTCACTAGTATCAGCTTTACTCACTATAATACAGTCGTTATGCTGCTGTATGTTATGGTAAAGGGAGTCATTGTTTTCTAAATTATTTAGTTTTTTCCATTCCTCATTATGTTTACGCACTATACAAGTCTCAATGTGACAGGCACATTCAATGTAGCCTTTATACGTTTCTAACGGATAGTCAAATGGAATCGTTATTTCATTGTCTTTGATAATGTTTACGCGACTAATTATCATTATGTGCAGTGCTCCATTTGATGTTATATGTTTCAGCTAAAAATCATAGAAAAAAAATTTAAAATACTACTTTTGACCAACAATAAAACAAACACTCTTTAGAATTTTTTATCACAGCAGTGGTCGGAATAAGAGTGCATAATTATTGCTTGAAGCTATGCTCCAGAGTGCATAATTACTGCCAAAGAGGCTTCGTAGCTTGAAGCTATGCTCAAATAAACATAATTTTTTCTCATTACATTAATCCCATTGCAATGTTCGAAAAGAGTAATCAATCACTGTGGAGGAGAGACTTTTGAGCATTGCTTTAGGCTTCTAAATTACTAGAAAAGTATCCTTAAAATATCAGTGGTCGAAATAATGCTCAAATATCCCAAAATCCTTCACAGTGATTATTTACTCCTATTTCGACCAATGAATATCCCTTAAATTTTTTCATTACCCACTGGCAGTGGTGTATCTTAATGCTTGTCCACAGTCAGTGATGGGTAAAAGTTGATACAGGCATGTGAATTTGGAGAAATTTGATGTCCCACTTGCCCGACTGGACAGGCCTTTAATTTGATAGTTCCTCTCTTTAAAACAAAAAAAATAGTTACGGATCACAATTCTGAAGAACTGAGATAATCTAAGCTGTAGTTTGTGCTATAATAAGGATCTTTTTACAGAATACAATGAAAGTTTTGTCCCTCTGAAAATGAGTGTTTCTTATACAGTCATAAAAATGTAGGAAGTTTTAGAGGTACCCCATCACATTCCAAAATAAATTCCCTTTTTTAGAAGTAATTTTATTTATTTGTGGTGGAGCACTAAAGGCCGTTTTCCATTCAGAGATATTTACTGCTCGGGCGGGAAAATCCTACGCGGAATTTTTTTTGCGCATGCGTATTTGTGAAAAAATCTTGATTTATTCACAAATACGCATGCTCGAAATAAATTCAGCGCCGTATTTTCCCGCCCGAGCAGTAAATATCTCTGAATGGAAAACGGCCTTAATAAATTTTCAAAATGCGTTTTAGCTTTCAAGCTATGTGCTGTTATAAAATATTGACTGGTAGTTTATTTTCATTTGACTACAAAAAAGCATAGATGAATACATTAATTGTTAACACACTGGTACAACCATTATTAAGTTGATCTTTTAGACTATCTCTGTTTTATAAATCGTTTTTTGTATCAAAACATTTTTACATTTTGAGTCTTTAAAATGGCATGGTAAAATGTTAATACATATTCAAACCCAAGTAAGCCTCTGAATACATGATGGCATTCCCATGTGGAGGAGCATCTTTGGAGATTAATTTGCAGTCGGTTGACTGAAAACCAGAACAACAAAGCATGCAGACAGGATCGTTGGAAGTTTTTCAAGCTACGTAGCTATATTTTACAGCCTGGAGCAAAATAAAGTAAATTCTTCTGAAACATTATTTGAGCAAATTTATTTTTTCTTCGGACGGGTGAAACTTTATGCTTGCTTGCCCGAACTGGCTGGCATTAAAAATCTTAAGAAACACCACTGACTGGAAGTAGAAAATTCTAGTCAGTCTGGATTTTAAACCAAGGAGAGAAAGTAACTCTTACTTCTGCATTAGGTGCACATGAGCGTCGTATAAACCTTGCATCATTACCACATGCCCTTGCATCGATAACTAACTGCAGCGTATCAATTTTATCATAACTCACAACATATGGACAACTTTCCTTATACGTTGGATTTAAGTTTTCAAACTTTTGTCTAGACAATAGAATCCCTTTATATTCTATAATTAAATTTCCCAATGGTATATAAGAGGAAGCTAATAGTCCTTTTCTATTTTCAGCAACATCTGAAACAGCATGACATTTTACAACTTTCTTGAAGTCAATAGATGGAATTGCCTATAAGAACGGAAAAAAGTACTCATTTAGTAGTTGAATAATCACTGCCGAGGTAGGTTTTTTGAACACAATTGATTGGTAGATTTACTCTGCAGTGGTTGAAATAAGACTAAATAATCACTATGAACGAGTGATTTTAACTGTGCTTAAAAATCGCTCCTCCACAGTGGTTCTTTGCTCTTATTTTGACTGATGCTCAGTACCTTTCTAAAATGCTTTTATAGATACTCAAGAGGATGTACTAGGAAGAAACATTTGAAATTTAAAATCGTTATAACATCTGGTGAAAACAAAAGAATAATGTATATATACAAATGTAAGAAATAAAATACAGGATGTTTTCCATGTAAAAACAGTAAAAACACTGTCATTTTAACAATCGAGCATATGGTTTTAAATTTAGAAAGCTATGTGAGAAAATTCAAACAAGAACAAACTCAAACAGAAAAGAGAATAAATTGTAAGAAACAAGATACCAAACAAGATATTCCCAATTTAGGGAGTGTTTGTCACTATGACCATACTTCATAAATAATAGTCCCTTATGCAGATAAAAATGAGAGAAAGTATTGGTTACTACCCTAAATGACATTATTAACAGATATTTTTGGGCAGTAGTGGCTCAGTAGTTGAGCAGTGGTGCTTATGAGCCAGAGGTTCCCGGTTCAATACCACACAATACCAGAGTAACTACTGTTATAGTATAACCTATCAGGTGTTAAAATCTGGAGAGGGTAAAAAGTACCCCCTCTCCTAGTAGTAGCCTCGGCTTTGAGAACGATTTTAAAAAAATATGTTTTTTCTACTCTTGATGGGGCTTACTTATCAAGCCTCAATAATATCTGTCGGACATCACATCATCAGTAGAAGTGTTTTATTGAGTCAGCTTTAAAGCTGCAAACTGTACTCAAAAAAACACTACTCCACAGGTGAAGTCCAACATTTATATTGAGGCCTACTAATTCAAATCCATTTTTTAAAAATGAGAGAAAAAAATAAAGCAACCTAAAGTTAATGAGAAAAGAAAATGTTAAGAAGAAAATATTGAAATGAGTACATACTTCTGGAAGTTTGAAGTGCATGTTTTGAAACTCTTCATCATATCTGTTTTCTTCTAATTCTTCATACAACTTGTAAGCACTAGAAAAATAGTCAACAACACATACTGTCAATACAATTGATAACATTAGAGCTAGCCTCAAACTATTTCAGCTTTAGAGTTTAAAAAAAATAACTGTGGAGGAGGAATTTTTGAGCATAGCTTTACGCTTTGTACTTGTTGAGGGGCGCTTATATGAGGGGGGGGGACTTAATCCAGAACGTTTTAGAAGGAGCACTTAATCGAGGGAAGACACGGGCTTATACGAGGGTGGGCACTTAAACAAATAAAGTAAGATTCGCAAAAGATTACTCCAGTAAAATGTTTAAATAGTACGGTCTAAACATGAAAGTTAGCTATGCAAAAATTGAAAGTTTTTTCAGTAACTTCTAGTCATCACTGTGGAGGAGAGGTTTTTCAGAATATTTTCTGCCAAATTAAAGAAAATATTCTGAAAAGTCTCTCCTCCACGGTGATGACCGACAGATATTTAATTTTAACATAGTACATTTACATACATTGGTGGTGAACCGAATTCATGAAGTGCTTAAAGTAAGAGCAAATAATCACTGTGGAGAAGGGATTTTTGAGCATAACCTCTTCACTACAGTAAGTATTTGTTCTTATTTTAAGCACTGGTTTTACCTGAAGAAATTTGTGAGAGAGTTGCTATCAAAAAACAAAATTGTCTCTTCATTTAACGCTAAAAGAAAAAGAAAAAGCAAATCAATAAGTGAATCAAAATCTTGATCCATCTAATTCCCTCAGAAAACAGATGAAAATATCAACAAAGAACAAAACTCAGAACTAGAAATAGGAATAAATATTATTTATATACATAAAGCAAAGAAATAATTTACTCTTAGGAATTACATCAAAGAAACTAAATTGAACTGAGCTGTCCTATCAAATTTTGATTTCGGAGCACTTAAAACTAAATGCTAATATTAGAAAGAGACTTACCATTAACAGAATCACTCTTTTCTCTCCTTCTAGTTTTTCTAGTTCGAGTATTACGCTGATCAGAAAGCTAAACATAAGAGAAAATAACAGTGGTCGACTTGAGCTTTGTAGTCTGCATTTATGCTCAAAATTCCTTCCTTCACAGTAATTATTTGTTCTTATTTTAAATAATGCACAACTTCCCTTCCCAAGAAGAACTTGGGTGTTGTGTTAAAAATTGCACATCATCATTTTTGGCATGTAATGGCATACGTTCATAATTGGATGAAAACATTGTACAGTTATCTCTTTCTGATGCCAAATTTAAGTTATGCAGTGTTCCAAATAAGAGCAAATAATCGCTGTGGAGGAAGGATTTTTGACCATTGCTTCAGACTTTATAGCCTGAAGCAATGCTCAAAAATCACTCCTCCACAGTGATTATTTGTTCTTATTTTGAACAGTTTATGATATGGCTTAGGCAGCCTTTACATAGACCCTTAAACAAGTTTCACCCAAAATGATATTGCATTTGATTGGTTCCTTTGCAAGGATCCAATCAATTGCAAGCTCGTTTAGGGTGAATCTCATTTTAGGGTCCGTGTAAAGGCTGCCTTAATAGAGTCATTCAATGAAACCTACAGCGTAAATATGAATGACACAAAGTTGAATTTGTGTGTGTGATCAATCGTATACCTAAAACCATTTACAAGTGCGATCGCACAACTCTAACAAAAGGGCACAAAAAACCTAAAATATTCCTGTCCAATTCATAACAGGCAAGTGTCTGTTGGTGCTTTGACAAAGATCACCAGACAAATTCAATCAAACACTGTTCACAGCTAGCTGTTAGAATATAATGTTTCGAATATAGCATACCTTCTCTAAAAACACTTGACATAGATAATCATCGCCCTTTCTATTTAAGAAATCCCTTTTCATTTTTACACATCAGTATATATATTCATTAGGTGTGTTTAATTTTATCTACATAATAAGTGGCAGGCCAGGGCTTAAAATACTTGCTGTTGGTTTTCAGAATATTTTCAGCCAATTAGGCCGTTATATTGGCAGTTATTTTAAGCTCTAGCAAAGAGACAATAATATATATGAAGGACGGACAAATAACAGCAAGTAACCAATGTCAGTGTTCGAAATAAGAAGAAATAATCTCTGCGGAGGAGTGATTTTTGAGCATTGCTTCAGGCTAGAAAGCCTGAAGCAATGCCCAAAAATCCCTCCTCCACAGTGATTATTTCTTCTTATTTCGAACACTGAATGTGGATGACTGATATTTGAGGTTTTCTAGCACAGTGAATATTGCTCTTATTTTAAACACTAAGGAGCCATCTCCAAAATTCGTTTCCTAGGGGAATAGTGCTGAATCAACGATCAATTTCATTGACTTAACACTCTTCATCGTAGATTGATTTTGCTCAAATTTATTGATTTTGACTAATTTAAAGCTGCTAAAATATCTGCTTATTGAAACGAATTTTGGAGATGGCTCCTAAAGGTGTCATCTCTGACACTTGCACAATTGCAGCAGCCATGGGTACAATTAAGGGTTAACTCAAAATCGATTTAGCCTTACACAACCTTTAGTTAAACTTGTTCAAAAATCCCTCTTCCACAGTTATTATTTGTTCTTATTTGGAGCACCAAAATCAGAGAGGAACCACTTTAAGCATTAGTATTCGTTATAAATGCAAATAATCCCTGTGGAGCTTCAGGCTTTGTAACTCAAAAATCTCTCCTCCACATTGATTATTTGCTTTTATTTAGAGTACTGATCATTAATGAATTAAAACTTTATCCTATCAGTGATACCTCAATAATTATCTTACCAGTGACATAAAAAATTACATTATCTTAATCAGAAAGTGTCAAATTGCCAAATAAAAAAAAATGATTGTTAAACATCAGCAGTTAAAATACACTCTTTTTTTATAAGCAACTAAGGTCTCAGTACTGACAGTTGCTTAAGATAAACCGGTAGGTAAAGTTGCTTAACAGTTGCTAATTGTTTCTATATATTCTCACATTTGAAGGAAATATAACAGAAAGGCCTGATTCTGGAACTTTATAAATTGTTGTATGGAAAAAGGAAAACAACAAGGTCATAGCATTTGAACTGCCATACAAACGTAAAATCAAAAAATTGCTGATGATTATGATATGGAGTACAAAAATTGCTTATAAATATTTACTGTCTGAGTACTGGCTGCTTATAAAATGGTTGCTTATATTAAAAAAGAGTGTAAGTGAGCAAATAATGCTACAAAGCATGAAGGTATGATCAAAAATCCCCCCTCCACAGTGAATAAATGTTAAATTTACCCATGCACTGAATATGGTTATGTAAAGGGCATTAATTTTGCGAATTGAAATTTAAGTACTTTGTGACTCTGCCATATCGGAAATTTTGTGGGGATTTATTTTCGCAGGAATTCTTAAAGTTATATTTTTAACGCAATGATCATCCTAACATTAAACACAAACTCCTTTAAAAAAAATTCCGATCAACTTTATCAACAAATGATTTACCCTTTAAAGCATAGAGGTTTCAAAAAATACTCATGGATATTTATCATCGACAGACCTGCTTTAAATTTCGCGAATCAGGCAAATATTTTTGGGGATTTATTTTTGCAGTTACGGGTTCCAGGGATATTTTGCTGGGACTTATTTTTTGCGGATTGTCCAAAATCTGCATAAATCATAAAAATGTAATACCTGCAAAAATTAATCCCTTAAATTACCCAGACTTGAAATAAGGAGAAGTACTGAAATAAACTCTAAGACACTTCTTCACAGGAGATTTGTGGTAGCTTGCAAGTACCGAGTCAATGATCATAATAGAATTGCATGTACATTATGACAAATTGTATATGATAAAGTTAATGAACTTAAGATTCCTGCATTAGATAACACACTATATCAAGAAAAGATAAATCTGCAGTCAGAATAATTGTGGTCCTAATAAGTGCAAAGAATGACTGAGGAGGAGAACATAGCTTCATGCTATATTTTTTAACCACTGAATAACAGAAAAGCACAGAATGTTATAAATCTATAAATCTAAACTTATGTCACCCTGTATCTACCATCCAACTTCACATTTCAGAAATTTAAAACCAATTATCAAAATAGGAACAAATTATCAAGCCTCGGGTTAACAGTCGGACATCACCTGTTGAGGATGTGTTTTTTGAGTAATTTTCAGCTTTGCAGCTGAAAGCTGTACTCAAAAGACACTCTTCCACAGGCAATGTCCGATTGTTATCTAGAGACTTGATTATTTTAAACACTGAACAACCAACGACCAAAATAAGAACTAGCAATCACTGTGACTTTTTGGCTGAAACTATTCTAAAAAATCTATCCTCCACAGTGATGACCGGCAGTTATTTTAACCCCTGTTAACATTTAAAGAAACAAACAAGCACTTCAATGTCTAGAAAACTTAAACTAAGCTGATGTCTTTCAGTGAGGTATATTGCACATACGATTTGAACATAGATACGCATATAGAATTTAAAACAAAAACAAAATTTATTATCTTTGGTCTTTCAAAAAGATAATAACAACAAGTACAAATAACAACATAATATGTATAATGCATACAAAAACTTTCTATTTATAAAACATATTTCCACAAAATACTGTGGAAAACAAACTTTTAAAACAGCAGAGTATACAAATACCATAAAAACCAAGGAACTATGTACATAGATCAAACAAACAATAAATCTACATTCAATGAAAAAAGTAAACAAGTCTGAATTTCGAAAAAAATTAAAAATATCTTCAAGAGCACTTTGTAACGTTGATCCATTTGTGCCAGCAGTAATACTAAATACTACCATACCCTTATAATCCAAAATTCGTTCCCAGGGGAAGAGTGCAGAATCAATGATCTTGCAACTGTTTGATTTCTTTGTACCGAAGAAACCAATCAATTGCAAACTCGTTGACTTAATACCCTCTATCATTGATTAATTTTCCTCAAATTTATTGATTTTAACTTCTTTAAAGCTGCTAAATATCTGCTTTTTGAAACAAATTTTGGAGATCTCTCCTTATGAATATAAACATGTATTTACAGTATATTTACAGTATATGGGTGCAATACTCCATTCAATATATTCTCAACAGTGTTTTCGAAATACACATTATATTTTGCTCATATCAACCATTTTACTACTAACGAGTACGAATAATGAGAACAACACAATGAATATATAATTTTTTTATATATACTTCTCATAATATACATATCACACTGTCAATGGTTTGATGTAAATTATTGATTAGCCATTGTTATATAAATATATAAGAAATATGAAAGAAACCAATAATACTTATTGAAGTTTTTAAAATTACAAAAAAAAGCTCCCTTTTAAAACAAAATAAATTAAAAACTTCTATTACAAGTTATTATAATTGGTTTTAAAAGATTCAATGGATATTCAGCTTGCTCATTGTAAGAGAATATCCCTCAATTAATTTGTCTATAGATCTCGGATCATATGGATCTATAAGGATGACTTTCGTA
This sequence comes from Neoturris breviconis, assembly GCA_032360805.1. Taxonomy (NCBI): domain Eukaryota; kingdom Metazoa; phylum Cnidaria; class Hydrozoa; order Anthoathecata; family Pandeidae; genus Neoturris; species Neoturris breviconis. The sequence continues at coordinate 61,743 of JAULBZ010000011.1, forward strand.
GTAGCCTACTAAGGATATTAGCCTGCTTCACACAATCGGATAATAATTATTTGTTGTTATTTTATTTACTTCCTCAGTCACAAGCAAGCCTGAATATAACTGTGGAAGTAATGCCGGCCAATTATATTCAGAGCAACTAAAAAAATATGTAATTTTAAACTTACCTAGTGGGAAAAAACTTGTTCAAATCAGCAGTAAAGATGCTAGAACAACGTAAAGTTTTTACCCACTAGGTCACAAGGAATGGTCAGTTCCTTTGGTACACATACTCTTTAAGTTTAAAAATATAAACAAAGATATACCCTTATATTTGGACAGCAGTGGCACACTAGTAGAGTAGTAGACTTGTAATCCAGAGGCATTCAATGCCACCTCTAGACACAAATTTTAGTCACGTACTTGGAAGTACTGCCGTCAACCCGTTTCCCTATGAAGTTGACCATGTTTCTGGGTAATAGGATTGAATGAATGTTGCTCAAAATAAATTAAATTAGGAGATAGATCTTGAGAGGGTCAAATAAGTACCACATCTCCTAGTAGTGACCCCAGCCTTAAGATAGAGAAATGATTAAAAAAATAGAAACATCAGCCTCTGCATTAAGAACACATAACCAATGTAGAGAGATGCTTTAAAGCATTAAATTACCTTCCGTGAATATTTAGTCTCAGGGGTTTAAAATAACTGAAGGTTATCACTGTGGAGGAGAGATTTTTCAGAATATTTTCAGCCAATG
>JAULBZ010000012.1:0-15116 GCA_032360805.1 Neoturris breviconis
CAAGTTGGCTGAAAATATTCTGAAAAATCTCTCCTCCACAGTGATGACCGGCTGTTATTTCGAGCCCTGTTGGACTATTAAATTATTAATAATTATTGGAAAACACTCCTCCACAGATGATGTACTGCAATTATGTACTGCAATTATGTTTAAGTATTGTCCAAAACAATTATCAAATTTCCAGACACTTTCATTATTATTATTACTTTAATTTCACTTTAATCACAACTAAGCCAAATGTTGTAACTTTTGGGCGTAAATTATGTTTTATGAAAAGAGAACTATTGATTTCCCTTATGACTGCATCAGCATGACTATGAGAGATGATGATAATGGATAAACAGACAGTCTTGCTTTGTTTATTTTAATTTATAATACTCCAAATATGTACATGTTATAATGTTATAATTGATTTGAAAGTTAAAAATTTCTTTGTACCGTCATGGGAAAAGTTGTGATATTTCCTGATGACTTTTGTTGGGATATGAATTTATTATGACATTTTGTCAGACAATCTCTTTGGTAATGGAATTTAAATACAATTTTAAGAACGTATCATAATATAAAAGTTTCTATAGAGGCCATACAAGCTTGAATAAAACTACCAGACGTCACCTGTAGATAAATGTAAAATCCCACCTATCTAGGGTTAATATTGAGATCAATTATTTGATTGGCTTGTTGACCCATTCAACTAACTGTGTTAGTTTGGTTTTATTCAAGTATTAGCTTTATATATTATATAACCTTGATACCTATCAATTCATGCGGATGAATTGATATAAATCGATGGATCACAAAAATAGCTGTAAATAGTGTTCAAAATAAAAGTAAATAATTACTGTGGGTGAGTGATTGTTTCAGGCTACAAAAATCCCTCAACTACGCTGGTGAAGAAGGCTGGCTTTCAGGATCATTGACTTATTTCTCTTCTCCGCAATTACTAAATTCCCTCTCAAGCATTTGAACATTTTCATAATTTAACAATAAATTGCTTGAAATGATGCAGTTGACAAAATAAGATTAAATAATCACTGTGGTGTTTGAAAATTCTCTCTCACGCAGTAATGATTGACAGTTATTTTAATCCTTGCTTAAAAACAATTTTATTTATTATTTTTCAAAACAACATGTCTGGAAAGATTTTTTTTTTCAGACACTTAAATATTTATAATTGGTAAATAAAGCTAGTGTCATTACAGAAATGTTACCTGCATATTATATTATGTACTATTATTAGGATTGCTAAAACATATAAAGTAGTTATATTATAAATGAGATCATATTAGTGCAAACAGAATTTATCACACAGTTTGATATCTTCCTTTTGAAACTCTATACAATAGTAACATAATTTTGATGAAACTCCTTATTATTTTATGCCTTCTTATTTCGTTACTTAGAAACTGTTTCCTTAACAATACAATTTCTGCAAACAGATTAGGTTTTTAAAGTAGTACAATGATGATCACAGATTAATGGTATTTCAGTATCATTTTCATTGCTAGGCGTATTCCATATAAACAGTAAAGTGAATTGCAACATCACTAAAAAACTAATCGCAAATAATCACTGTGGAGAAGTGTTTTTAAAAATTGCTTAATGTTTTAAAGCCTGAAGCAATGCTTGAATATCCCTCCTCCACAGTGATTATTTGCTCTTATTTCGACCACTGGTATGCTTATTTTAGCTTTTTAGCTGCATATCTGAAATCTGAGGGAGTAATTTTTAAATATCGCTTTATAATATATTTTTAATAATAATATATCTTAATAATTACGCTGGAGCACACAGAAATCAGTCAGTGGCATGCTTGTTTTGCCTGTCCTAATTAAATTATAAAAATATTTTAAGCTTCTATAAATCCTTCAATATTATATTTTTTCCCAGGCTACTAAAAGCCAATTAACTAACAATATTGCTAATAAAAAAACTTGTTATTTTTTTAACTAAAAGAATGTATGTATATATAAACAAGTATGAAGCATTTGATTTATATATATATACATACATGAATAAGTACCCCCTAAAATCTATTTTTTTATAAATACCCAGGAAGGGGGTTGGTAGGGGTGTTTATACAGCCTGTATAAACACCCTATCGGTCCCTCCTTCCAAAAATGTTGATTTTTAATAAACGCCCCTAATATCGACTTAATAATAATAATGACGAAGATGTATATATTATGAATATGTACAGCATAACAATAATTAACTTCTTTAGGTAGTTATATTAAATAGAGAAAAAACATCTACTGTATAGTAAAAATATTGATTTGTCTGTCAAAGTTTTTGTTTAAATCTGTGTAGTCTGTGTAGTCCAATCCACTATGAGAGCACTGGGATGAAATAACTGCCAGTCATCACTGAAAGCAGATCCTCTGTATAAAGCCATCAGATTACGACTGTCATTTTCTCCCTATTGGTTACTTGTTCCTATAGAAGTCATATTTTTACAAATGTTAAAAAAAGTTAATTTTTTACTACTGTAGCATTAAAATTTATTTTTTTGGTCACGGTCACTTGACTAATTATGAAGTGATCAAATTAATGGACAATTTGCTCTTTTTAATTATTTATAGAGATTCCTACTTCAAATTTTAACTTAAATTTTCTTGATTTAGATTTTTTGTTAATATAAATTGTATTTAAAACTGGTGCTAGACAAGTCCAAAATTCATGATATTTTGTTCAGATATGCATTTACATCAAAATTATTTCCAACTTACACCTTTATCTCAATATTTGCGGACTTTTGGGCAAAAAACCCTTTTACCCTCCCTTTTACTCCCAAATTATACATTTTTGCCCATATGTGCAAATTTTAAAATAAAGGTATAACTTGTAAATTGAAAATTTTTCTCTGATGGAAATACAGATCTGTGTAAAATTTCATCAATTTTGGACTTGTCTAGCTGGTTTTAAATCCCACATTGGATTTACAAAAAGGCTAAATCAAGAAAATCAAATATTAGGTTGAAAATTACAGTAGTAATCCTTATTATGAAATGCAAATAGCGAAATAATGAAATTGAAATGAAGAAACTAAATCATTATAATGCCAGTTGAAGCGGATGGTGATGGAGATTCAAAAAACCTAATAAAATAACTTTATTATTTTTACTACATTACCCCTTAAATAATGATTTTGCAAAATATTGACGACATCATGGAAAATAAAAAACATTGTATATTTCATTTGGAAGGTTGATAAAAAGTTATACCTTTTTTCTGCATAATCTTTCATAATTTTTCTCAGGAAATGCAATAGAGAAATTTTTTTATTTTTCAAAAAAGTAAATAAGCATTTTCGATGATCAGGTCACTGTCAACTTATTCAAAAATGTTTTGCTATTAAAACTTATATTTTTTTAATTGCTACCCAAAAAGTATAACGGGAAAAAAGTGTCCTAATAAATACCGCTGTGTACCTGTGAAACTACAAACCCAGGCAAGTATAGCTTGGAAAAATTAAATGGCAAAATAATCTAAATCCAGAAGTTAAGGTCTGGAGACAAGGTTTTGCCTCCATAAATCTGTTAGACATGTTGTAGAGGGGTGTTTTTAATAAATATTCATCCACACAGGTGGGGTACGACAGTTGGTCAGGCGTGGCCTTAGTAATTAATTTTCTTTGTATGAAAAATCCAAAAGTCTAACTTGTTCATAAATCTCATTATGTAAGTCATATTCTAGACCATTCTAAAAAATAATAATAATGGCATACACTTTTGTAATACCTCTCTCACCAAAATACCTTCCTACGATCTAAATGAAGTCTCAAATTGAAATATTCTGACCTGCTTGTATTATGTTACTAGTTCTCACATTACTCTGTCACTGGAGTTATGCATTTCTGATCAAGTCTGCTATAAAGTAAATGACATCCTGATATTTGTCAGGAATTGAATCTTTACATGTGTAAATTAAGCAGAAAACTATGTCAACATTACTGAAATGGCAAAAGAAACCAATCAAATGCAAGTACAGTGATAACAGTGATCTTCTCTGCAGATACTTATCTCAACACGCAACATAATAATATTGTCAATGCTTTCTTAATTTTACTAGCATTTCGTTAATGAAGTGAGAAGACATGAAGCAGATTTACAACGAGTAAACCATCATGGAGAGGCTTTTTTAGCTGAAGCAAAAGTAAGTTCTGTTTATGAAGAATTGTACCGAGTCGACGTTGTAACCTCTTTGATCCTGTAGTTTTATTTTTGTTTAATTTGCTCCTATAAGGGAAGTGGCCATTGAATCTCTAATCATTTACCTCTGCATATTGCCAAACATCATGCCTGAATAAAAGGCTGCAGTGTTCAAAGAACAAATAATCACTGCGGAGGAGTAATTTTTGAGCATTACTTCAGGCTTTTTAGCATGAAGTAATGCTCAAAAATCCCTCCTTCTTATTTTGAAGACTGGGTGGAGTCAGCTTTGCTACCCTGAAATCGGAAGATGTTGTCTCTCCTCCACGGTGATGACCCGTACTTACTTAGCAGTTCTTCTTTCTATTTAGGCATTCCAAAAAGAGTTAGAAAACTATTTAGCTAGTATTCCTGATTCACTATCAACAACAGTAAGTGCTACAAGTCAAACATGGGTTCTTGAGCAGAAATTACATGAAATTAATGAACGTTACAAGAAATTACTTCGTGCACTAGCTTTTAAAGGAAATTTAATTAATGAAGCACTACAAAAACATAGAGATTATGTACAGAAAGTTGAAGCTTTCCTACCATGGATTGCTGAAGCTGAGCGTCAACTTGCTAGAGAAATCCAAGAACAAATGCCAGCTGACCCTAAAAAGTTGTTCAAGAAGATTGAGATAATTAAGGTTAGTCTTATCAATATAATTTCAATTGTGACATATAGAGAATTATGTCTTATCGTGCAGAAGTTGCTGACGGATGTTCTTATTACTTTTATGTAGGAGAAATAAGCTACAGGAATTCTTAAAATACTTCTACATCCTATAAATATTTATATTAAATCTTAGGTATTATTTTAGTATCAGGGCTTGAAATAACTGCCGGTCATCACTGTGGAGGAGAGATTTTTCAGAATATTTTCAACCAACTCTTCTCCACAGTGATGACCGGCAGTTGTTTCAAGCCTTGTAGTATTATCTATACTCCTTCTTCACTCTTGCATCTGTTAAATTAAATTAAATCTGTATAGTTTTGCTTCCATCTGCGAACTAAATTAGTTTCTAGTCCTCTGTATTTCTATTGAAATCGAGATCTGCAGGGTTAAAATAACTGCCAGTCATCTGGCAGTTATTTTAATCCCAGGATCTGTATATTGTATTTACTGAATAAGCACCCTGGCTATTTTGGTTTAAATTGAGAGAGCACACTAACTTTTATATAGTATCGATATCAAAAGTATTTTTAGCTTCCTCTACATTGGAATCCATTAATTCAAACAGGTGCATTTATAAATGATTTTTTTTTTAGCATTTTCATAGTGATGTACAGGCCCATCACAATGATCTTGTATTAATACAAATGTCTTCAGATGTTCTTTCTGGGTTAGAAAAACGTGATGCTGAACATACAAAGGGAGAACAGGCTATGCAAATCTCTACTGGTAAGAAGATTATTATTTCGTATGTTCATAAATAGTATTTGCAAACAACTGGATTGTATGTATGAGTACGAGTCCATGCTTTGTATGTAGAGTTCAAAAATAGTATTTGCAAACAACTTAATTGTACCAAGAGTATGAGTCCATGCTTGATGGTTTCTTCATATTTAACCTTATTTTGGTTTGGGGGAGGTGGGTAATTTTGCCACCCTATCTTATTTTTTGTAATAAAATCAGTTCTGGTTGCTTCAACAACCTGAAATTTCATTACTTTGTTTTATATATATATATTGGGATAACATGGAAAAAGTACCTTTTGCTGAATTGAGCTTTTTTACCATTTTGTCAGCTTCTTGCCCTTAAAAAAACGAGATCAAAAAAGCCCCATCAAAATAGGGTTAAGTAACCATTCATTTGAAGTTCATTGACATATCCCTTTATTGTAGATACTATGTTTATATTTTAAGCCAGAAAATAACTGGCAGGGGTTAAAATATCTGCGGGAGGAGGTCTGCCAAATAGGCGGAAAACCTCTTCTCCACAGTTATGACTGGTAGTTATTTCAACCACTGCAATTGGACATCAACTGTGGAGCTTTGGAGCTGAAAATGATACAAATACTACTCCTCAGAAATTTGCACATTTCAAGAATGTATATAGATAAAATACCCTCATTGTAATTTATAAAGAAATTGTATAATTAACTGCAGATAGCATTTACAGGGCTCGAAATAACAGCCGGTCATCACTGTGGAGGAGAGATTTTTCAAAATATTTTCAGCCAACTTGGCTAAAAATATTCTGAAAAATCTCTCCTCCACAGTGATGACGGGCTGTTATTTCGAGCCCTGAATTTATATCATATTTACAATTTTACAAATACTACAATTCTTGAACTGACTGTTGTACATCATCTGTGGAGGAATGTTTTTGAGTATTCTCCACAGCAGTTTTTTCAAGGCTTGTGTGGATTGTTTTTAGGTATGTGGGTACGTACAACAACATCTATTGTTAGACGTTATGAAGATTTAAGTATAAATATTATAAATTTCGAAAGTCGGTTACAATCTGTATACATGACTGTTCAGAACTTTAAAGAAGGCGTTGATCTCATGTATAGATGGTCAGAAGCAACATATCAATCAATGGAGAAAATGACAATCATTTCATATGAAATTCATATCCTCATAAGACAAATACGAGAAGTGAAGGTATATATTGAATAGATTTTAGTTACATTTTGAAATAACCATTTATAATATCTGTAAAAAAGTCTGGTTGAAATGAGAGCAAATAATAACTGGTGGATGGTTTTTTGAGCCTAGCTTCAGGCTTCGACTGAAGCTATGTTCAAAACTCTCTTCTCCACAGTGATTATTTCTTATTTTGACCAGTGATAGTCAACTTGCAATTTGATTAGTTTCTTCTGTACAAAGAAGTCATTCAATTGCAAGATGGTTAACTAGAATCCTTCTTCATAGATGCTATTTACTCTTATTATCTCTGATGGTTTAACTAATGTTAGGTTCTGATTACCTGTTAATTATATTTGTTTGCTAATTCTTATAAGATAAAAAATATACCTCATTCCAAGCCTCAGAATTCACGTTGGCATTCCTCTGTGGAGGAGCATCTTTGACTGCAAATTAGCCTCCAAAGATGCTCCTCCACAGGGGAATTTCATCATAATTTCAGAGGTCTGTCATTCAAAGTTCTTATTTTCAACAACACTTCTCTTTTTCTTTTGTATACTGTATCTTTTATGTATTGTGTTTGAATCTATTTCATTCTCATTAAGGTTAAATAGGTTGAAAGGTAAAAAAATTATCCTGTAATATTTTATTTAATTACATTTGACAGCGTTCAAAATTAGAGCGAGCGTGATTAAACTTTCCTAGGCCACAGTGGGTATTTATATGTATTTCAAGCACTGTTTTAGAGCAAAAATGTTTATATGAAATCTGCTTTTTGTTGTTTAGATTATCATTTTGGAATTAGAAGGTCGTCGACCAAGTCTTACATCTTTATCTGATAGTTATGAACAACGTAAAAATGACCCTGCAGTTCAGAAACAATTGATGCGTCTAAATGCAGTGAAACAAATGTTTAATGAGTTATATACACAAACTGGTAACAGAAAAGAGGCATGTGTTGTTGCTTTTAAGAAATATGTTGAAATCTTTGAAGAGTGGTTACAAAAAGTGTTTTACCGGTTGCAATCTGGAGAATTACTAACTACTGATATTCTTGAATTTGAAGAAAATTTAATGGTAAGTCAATGGGCATACAGTGGTCGAAATAAGAGCAAATAATCACTGTGGAAGAGAGATTTTTGAGCATTTTTTCAGGTTGTTTAGCCTGAAACAATGCTCAAAAATCGCCCCTTCACAGTGATTATTTGCTCTTATTTCGAACACTGGCAAGTAGTGTCTAATCAACACAATAAAGTAGATTGATTGCCTTTCTGTAAGTTAAGAGAACGAGATAAGATAAAAGCAGTGTTAAAGAATATTTACTTAATTCCTCTTTATTTTGAACTATGTTAAAGAAATATTATTTAAATTGTATATCTTCTCTTTTTGAGCCCAAAATGAATATACAAATTTAATACTTTAAGTACTAAAAAATAGATTAATAAAAAATAAATATATCCGAAAATTATGGCATATAATGCATTGCTCAAAAAGGGTGCTAGGCAGAAAATACAGAAATTTTATAGTCATTTTCCATTGGGAAAACCCCTTAACACAGTTTGTTAGCCCCTAGCTTAAACCCAGAAAATTATAGGTAATTATCACTCAGGAGTAGTGATTTTTGTGGATAGCTAACTTAAAGTTATGCTCACAAATCCTCCTCCGCAGTGGTTATTTACTCATATTTCAACCAATGTAATGAAGGATAAAATATTTTCATATAAATAAATAAAAGGTAAGTAGCCACAACAGCAATCATTTGCAGTTTTATTCATGAATACTTTATATTACCTTTTTACTTACGGTTAAACTTCCATTCAAGTCGATGGAATGAGGTATAATCACATCTTTCAGTTCTTCGGCACCGTTCAGCCAATGCCACTTTTTAGCAGATCAAGATAGTCCAATGGTTTATGACCTTGTTTTGCTGTTTTTCCTTTGTTTGGTTCCCAAAGAACAAAGCTTTTGCTATTAGTTGATTTAGCCAATTTCTCTCCTAAGATCAATTTATTTTCTAATTCTTCCTCCTTCATTTTTGATTTATTTGTTTAGAAATTGAGTGATGATGTAGAAATGCATCGTCAAGCTTTCCAATTTGTCAATCAATGTGGACATGAATTAATCTCAATGGATAAGACTAGATATACTTCAGAGTTATTACCTCTTCTCGATCGTGTTAATAAGAACTGGCAAGCCGTTGCAATTCAGTTGATTAATCATACAAGAAAATTTGACGAAGTTGTTAAATGTTCTGAAAAATACCATGGTACATTGCAACCATTATTGCAATGGTTTGAGAAAATGGAAGGATGTGTTACAACGCTATCACCTGTATCTGTACAACCACAAGTTTTATTGGAACAACTGAGAGAGCAAAAGGTAAGGTTATCAGATAGCTTGAATAAGATTCAGTTAATACCAGTGGTTAATGGATTCATACAGTTTCTTTCAATAATTTTTAGCAGTACAAATTTTGAAGAAAGGAAGTTCTCAAAAGAAGCTTATCAAGTCAATGATGTCAGTGGTCAAAATAAGAGCAAATAATCACTGTGGGGGAGTGATTTTTGAGCATAGCTTTAGGCTACAAAGCCAGGTATGCTCAAAAATCTCTCTCCCACAGTGATTATTTACTCTTCGACCACTGGATGTTACCCTAAAAATTACCCTAGCAACCATATTTCAGTGTTTGAAATAAGAGCACATAATCACTGTGGAGGAGTGATTTTTGAGCGTTTCTTCAGGCTATTAAGACTGAGGCAATGTTCAAAAATCTCTCCTTCACAGTGATTATTTGCTCTTATATTGACCACTGACATCGTTAACTTGGTAAGCTTCTTATTTCAAACACTATTCATAATTATTAACCTGTGTTTGTTATATAGTTGTATTTTATCCTATTATACAGGCTCTACTTAATGATGCATATAATCATAAAGGAACAATTGAAATTTTAACTAGCGTTGGAGAATCACTTGTCCATGTTGTTTATATCCAAGATAAAGTTGTCAAAGGTATAGACAGTTATAAAGTGTAATTTTATATTTGGTCTTTCTGGGTCTCATCAACAAAGCGATAATAAAGATGCTCGTTTAAATAAGAGTATATAATCACTGTGGAGGAGGTTTTGCAGCTCAATAATTGCTCCTCCACTGTGATTATCTGCTCCTATATCGACCTAATCAATGCCAGTGATTAAGAGCAGATAATCACTTTGGAGGAGTGGTTTTTAATCATTGTCCTAGCCTGAAGCATTGCTCAAAAACCCCTTCGCAGTGATTATTGGCTTGTGTTTCGAACACTGTATGGTGAAAAGATGTCAAAATGAAGTATTTGCAGTATTTCATAACAGCAGGAAATTTATATATTAGTTATAATTAAGTGAAATCTGCAATGCAATGCTTTTTGAGTTATTAGTATTATTATTTATTTGAATTGTAATGGATCATGTTAGGTGAGACCTTCTACGCAAAAACGGAATGTTTTTAATTTGTAAACATAAGGAATTTCATGGGCACTCACATTCATGAAAAAATTTCAATAGGTAGATGTAGATATTTTTATGTTAATGTAATGGTCAAATTCTATTTGTCTCATTACTTGTAGCTGATCGTGAACCTACACCTATTGAAATAGAAGTAAAGTCAGCCAGGGATCGATTTGATGACATTGTTACAGTATTGGAAGCGCGAGGTGTTAATCTGGAATCGACACTTACACAATCAGAACAATATCAAGTATCATATAATGACCTTATTGGTTGGTTAGATTGTGCTGATGAGATCCAACTTAAATGGACACCTGTTAGTAGTAACCTTGGTACCGTGAGGGTACAATACATTGAACTTCAGGTGAGTTTCGGTGGTCGAACTAAGTAAATAAAACTGGAAATTTTCCAGCATGATTATATTTTCTAATTTTTACCACTGGTTTATTAGCCTGCCAAACAAGTTTGGATCCAGGCTATTACTATCACTTTACAGCGGCGGTGTTACACTTTTATTATTAGAAGTGTTATCATTTTGAAATTGGGTACCAGTATGCAAGGCGATATTTTGAAAGGACTTGTCAAAATGGCGTTTTCAGTCCAATGGACCAAAAAGACACATCGCCATCTTTAAATTTGGTATTGACATTCTAGGCAATAAATGTCAAGACCATTGTCCTTTTTTCTCTCAATTCGGTTGACTTGGGACTGACTCTTGTCAAAAAAGGGATATTTTCAAAAGTGGAAACTAAGAAATGTTTTGATTTTTAAAAAATTTGGAATCTTTATAAAACTGTTATTATTATTTCTGCTTTTAAATAATCCTGTTCTAATTGTTGACTGGGCTGTATATGTTTTTTAATGTGTTTGAATGTGTTGTTACTAATTTTTAGGTGGATGAGTAATTTTTGAGCATACTGTAGCTTCAGGCTGCAAAGCCTGAAGCTATGTTCAAAACTCCCTCCTCCACAGTGATTATTTGCTTATAATTTGACCACTGATTCTACAGGTATTTCAACGAGATTTAAACAATGGAGCTTTAGATGTACAGCGAGTTTTGGATTATGGTAACGAACTTATCAGAAATAGGGAAAATGTTCGTGGTGCACCTGTTGTAAAATCCCAACTTGAAACCATTACATTAAAGTGGGAGAAAATCACAACTACGACCAATACCAGAAGGAGTGTCATTGAAAATGCACTAGGTAACAAATTCCAAGAAGAAATTAAAAGGATTACTATTTGGGTTACTCAAAAACAGCAGGAAGTTGAAAGACTCAATCGGGATAAAAATCCTCCAGCACAGTTTTCGAGATATATGCAGGTACATTGGGATTTTTACATAGATATTGACTATTTTGATTGCACATCTATTAACGATTTTCTGTATTCTTGAACTACATTCTTAATGCCATAACAATAAAATTTGCAAAGTTTAATTTTAAATAAGTCAACAGTTCATTCTGCATACCAATTAAAAATATTTAATTATGCCATTGTTCTATTGCCAAATCAGTTGCGATATTATTTACTCCGCAGGGCTTGAAATAATTGCTGGCCATCACTGTGGAGGAGAGATTTTTCCCAATATTTTCAACAATTTGGCTAAAAATATTAAAAAATCTCCTCCAGAGTGATGATTGGCAGTTATTTCAACCCCTGCTCTGTAAGTCTTTCCCAATTACTTGTGTTCAACTGATGCATTCTGTAATAGTTTTCCAGTGTAACAGAAAAATGATAGTTGTAATGATTTTTTTGTTGCTTGTAGGAGTTGTACATTGAAATTACGACTTATGAAGAAATAATTTATATAATTCACCAAACTGCAAATCAATTGATACAATCATCCCAAAGTGATCATATGCCAATTTATCAACTGTTGGCTGAAGTAGATGACAAATGGCTTCGACTAGATAGATCTTTTGAAAATTCAGCACATTTTGATGGCAAAGTACGCTTAAAAATGCCGGATGAATTGGAGAGAGAAAAAGGAAAATCAGACAATGTAAATATAGATATAGAATTAATTGCATTCTTGATCGAATTTTTGATTTTAATTGATGTTTATATAGAGTATAGCTATACACAAAAAACCTACATCAAAGTAAACCCGTAAAATATCCATTATTTGTGGATCAGAGAACCATATCTTTGTTATAAACAAATTATGCGAAGCCTTTAAAACAAGTTTTATCCTTACTGCTTATCACCTCCTTAATGTTTCTATTTTCATTCTAGGTTGTTAGTGTTCTGGGTGAAAGCCGCAAGAGAAGATTAAGTGAAAGTGGAACTGATAGCATGATAGATAGTAAGATTCCTTCACTGGGAAAAGGATTTAATGAAGGCAAACCAGAATCACTATCATTTTCTATTCGGTCACCTGAGAAGCATACATCTTTTGAAAATACAGTTGTTCGACGAACTCATCTTACTGACACCCCTCCTTCCCTAAGTGCTGAAGAAATCGTTGTTCCACAATCAATAGCAGATGTCCAATCCACTCCCGCTGACAATCAAGTGCAAAGACCAAGTTCCACATCAGAGGAAATTGTCACCACTGATGAGCATGGCCGCAGAATCAGAAAAATTATAACAAAGAAAGTAACAAGGACTCAACGGAGAATTGTGAGAAGAAAGTATATTGATGAGAATGGAGAAGAGCATGTGGAAGAAATTGAAGTTCCTGAAGGGGAAGAACCTGATTACATTCGCCACGAAAAGAAACCACTGGAGGAAGGTGCTGTCATTATTCATTCACCTGATGAAACAGACACTGCAACAGAGGAAGAGTTGGTACGTGATGACCAAGGTAATATTGTTAAGCGAATTGTTAAAAAAGTCACACATATTACCAAAAGAACTAGAATCATAAAAAGAACTATAGTTGATGAGTTTGGGCGTAAGAAGGTTGTAGAGGAGGAAGTCCCAATTGATAGCATAAAACAAGATGAATCATCTCCAGAGGCATTCACTTTGATATCAACACCAGAACATAAGAAGGAAGATGATGTTGATGGAATTCATTACAGAATTGGTAAAGTTACCCCAACTGTTGCACCACAGACTCCATCAAATGAAATTTATCCAACCCAAATTTCCAGTGTTGAAAGAGAACCAGAACATAGGGACAGATTCGTGGATGAACATGGAAATGTTGTTACACGAGTTACGAAACGGCAGAATACAGTCACTACAGAACGTAAAGAAATAAAGAAAGTGATTGTTATGCCAGATGGGACAGAGCAAGTCTTGTCAACTGAACCTAAACCGATAATGCGTATACGACCTCGTTCTGTAGATCGCTTAGTTGTGACCCGTGTCATCCAATCTCCTGGTGGTGGGGAAACTATTGTTGATCATAAGGAAAGTGTGTTACCAACAACTAAGGAAGATATACCTGAAATTGTTGAGGAGGTTGATGAACAAGGAAATAGAATCAAGCGAACATACAAAAGCACTCATTCAATCAAATCAAAGACTATAGTGAATATAACTGTTCGGAGAAAACCGGATGGTACTGAAGAAGAACTAGATCAGAGTATTGAGGTAATACCAGAGGAAGAAATACCATTAGATTTGTCTGAGATATCACCACTTGAAGAATCTTCTACAGAGGAGAAACCTGATGTTGTGTTATCAGAAGAAACAGATAAATATGGATTGGTTACGAAAATTATTCATAGGATCAAAGAAATTACCACTAAACGACCTATCAGCACAACTTCTGTCCAGTACTCCCCTGACCAAGATGAGATACAGGAAGATATTATTTCTGAACCTGTAGAAACTTTTGAACTGACACAAACTGTGACTCCAATATTGGAAAGACTAGAAAAAAGTAAAACAGGCGAAGTTACTAGACGTGTTATTAGAAGACCCGTACCAGTGAAAACTAGACGAACAGTAATACGAAAGGTTGTTTTATCACCAGAGGGAAAAGAAAAATCAGTGGAAGAAAGGGTTGAACATCCACATCAACAATCAGTTCAAAATACCGAACCTGATGTTTATAGTCACAAAGTTAAGATCACAAAAAGGACTGTGAAAAAAATAATCATTTTACCTGACGGAACAAGAAAAGAAGTTGAAGAAGAAGAACCATTCGAAGAAATTGAACAACCGTCTGAAGAACTTCTGACAACTGATAATGGACAAATAGTTCGTAGAACTGTGACAGTGACAAAAAAGATCAGAAGAAAAGTCATCTATCTTCCTGATGGCTCTTCTAAAGAAGTTATTGAAGAAGTACCTGATAATGTGGAATCTATTCCAGAACCACAAAATATATCACAACAAGAGTCTGTTCCTGGCATGGAACAAATACCTGAATATGCAACACGTAGAGAGGTACATCGAGTCTACATGCCCAATATTCCTGGACAACAAAAAAGAGCACCAAAACCCGTGGAAAGGGTGTACGTTACCAGAGTCATCAGAAAATCTGACGGCATTGAGCACCTTATTGACGAGTCTGAGACCATCTATCCGTTAGAGGTCACCCCGGAAGAGCAAGAGCCAGAAACAATAGAAGAAGAGAAAGATAGTCGTGGTGTTGTCGTCCGCAGAGTTGTCCGAAGACCTGTTATGGTCACCAGCAAGAGGACAGTTGTTAGAACGGTTGAGGTTCTTCCAGACGGCAAAGAGAAAGAGATTGAAAAGAGTGTGGAAGAGTCGCCAAAGACTGAGGAAGAACCCAAGAAGACTCGAAGGGTTGTGCGAAGGGTAGTGAAGCTGCCCAGTGGTGAAGAAAACGTTGTTGAAGAGCCAGACTACATCAGCCCACTTGAGAGCTCAACCACTGAAGAATCTGAACCTGAGGTTGAAGATAAACGAGTGAAGGGCAAGGT
>JAULBZ010000012.1:15216-62416 GCA_032360805.1 Neoturris breviconis
CGTCGTGTCTACAGGAAGGTGATCTTGGCACCTGATGGCACCGAGAAAGGAGTTGAAGAGAAAGTGGAAGAGCCAAGGCTACCTGGTGAGCCCCTTGACGATGAGATTATTGCCCCTATGATAGTTGATGAGCAAGAGAGCGTCCCGGACATGTTTGGAGATGAACCTGAAGATTTTTCTTGTGTTAGTGATGAACTTAGACCTTCTGTGGATACTGTCTTTGTGAGAAAAGTTCTGCGAGAAGCTAGCGTTAATAAGGTTGTTCCAGTTGAACGCCGTATTACCAGAAAATATCTTCGATCCCCTCATGGTCAGGATGAGTTGCTTTGTGAAGATGAACATTTGGTTCCATTGGAACCTTTAGTTAGTGTGGACTCTTTAAAGAATGTGGAAAAAGAAAATGTTGTCATTGTTTCTCAAAAGGTTTTTACTAAGAGGATAATGAAGTATCCTGATGGCAAGGAGGTCTGCTTAGATGAAACTGTGGAAAGTCAAATTGACCACAAAAACCGTTCTGTTACACCCGAAAAATCTTTTGTTTTGCGTGTTGGTAAAGCTCCAGGTGATAATGCAATTGTTGAGGAGCCATGTGATTTAAACTCTTTGGAGCATTCTTATTCAGAATACCAACCTGATAATTTCCAAGAGGAATCTAGTGACAATGGTGTACCTGTTGCCATTTATCATCGTAAAGAGAAAGTGTATTCGGAAACTCAGGTTCAAAGATCTTTTATTCGTCGAGGTAGTTCTGAACCAGTTATTATAGATGTCATTAATCAGCCTATTGAGCAGAGAGAAGTTGGTGTTAAAGGAAAAGAAGATGTATCAGAGGAAATTATTGAGCCAACTCCAACGAATGTTTTATTACAGGAACCAATCTTGTTGGAAGAAGAGAAGAATGTGTATGGAGAAGTCATACGGAGTGTGGTCAGACGACCTGTGCCAGTTGTCACTCGCAGAACTGTTTATAGAACTATAGTGGTTACTGACAAGGGTCAAGAAAGTGAACTTGAAGCCAGTCAAGAGGAACCTCCTGTCATTCCATTTTCCACTAAGCCTGTAAAAGCTTTTGAAACCTCGGACTCAGATGCACCTGAAGAAGTTGAACGCCGTGTGGTAGATAGAGTTATTCACCGGGATGATGGTACAGAAGACCTTATTGACCAATATGAAATGATTAATACTCTAGAGGCACCAGCAGTGAGGGTTGAACCAGAAACACAACGTGTCACAGATAAAATGGGTAGAATAATAAAGACAGTTGTTATCAGAAGAGTTTATGTTACTGTAAAAACTATAGTTGTGCGACGAGTGATTGAAAATCCAGATGGTACAGAAACTGAGATTGAACGAAGCTGTACAGAAGTGCCAGGTAGTAGACATGAGGAACCGCCATCATCAGAAGAGTCTGTAACACATCATGTGACACTTGATGATAACCCGGATGTAATTAAGGAAGTTGAGAACATATCTCCATTGGAATCATCTATGAAGTATGATGAAACAAGAGAAGTCCTTGAAGAAAAAGAAAACACGGATGGTGATGTTGAACAGGTAGTGCAACTGACCTCTAAAGTTACAACAAAAAAACTTGTCACAAGGAGATCAGTTGAATACCCTAAAAATACCAAAAATAGACAAAAAGAACCTGAAGAAGATACAGTCGAAATGCCATATGAAGTTGGAACTGAATCACCTTTAACTGATAGCACCGAAGAAATAAAAGATTCTCATGGAAATGTTATTAAGCGAATTCATCATAAACCTAAACCTATTAAAACAAGAAGAATGGTTTACAAGAAAATTGTCTACAATCCGGAAGAAGCTGAATGTATAAAGCCAAGTGTAACAGATACTATTGATGCTCCTAATGTGAATGCAATAACTCAACAGAAACCTTCGAAAGGTTCTATTAAAAGACCAAAACTTCCAGATAAAAGTACTGGTAAAAAACCCAAAGATTCTAAAGATCAAGTTCAAAAACCAAAGCCTGAATCAGCAAAGAAAAAAGTTATTGATAGACCAAAGGCACCAATAAGTGGACCACTGTCCAAAAAATCTCCTACAAAAAAATCTGTTGACAAAACTCCATCAAAGAAGACAAGAACACCTGTACCTGTTGAAGAAGAAGTTGTTGCTATGGAAGCAGAAGATGTTGAGTCTACTCCTGATTGGGGCTACTCACCAGTAATGACTGAAGATGATAAAAAACGTGTTAGTAAGACACTTTTCAGAAGAACTTCTACTGCTGAAGAAGCTGACGACGACGACATTAGTGATTTGAAACCTGTTGCTTTAAGGGAAAGTTTTGTACCACGGAGAACAACTGGAGTAAAAACTGTTCCTTATCAAGAGAAACGTGACTCTCGAAGAGTATCTCTTCCTTTACAAGATTTATTTATTAAACTTGGTCGACATGATAGTGGTTTACGAGCAGTATGGCCCACTCTTATATCTGATTTGCCAGTTGACGTGGTTACTTATGATGATTTTATTTCTTGGTTAAGTTTTGTAGAAAGAGAAGCTACAAGTTCGAAACTTATTCCTGGAAAGTATGAACCTTTAATGAAAAGTAAAGAATTTCACGAAGTAAGTTCTGTACATAATTTACATTTTCTATCTGTATCCTGGTATTTTAAGTTTTATCTAGTTCAGATTTATGATTTTTTTTTTCAGATAAATAGTAATTTTTGTAATCGATCATACTCAGTAATCTTTGACGCTGTATGATTATCTTTTGCATGGGTTAAAATAACTGATGATCATTACTGTGGAGGAGAGATTTTTTCTGAATATTTTCTGCCAAATTCGCTGAAAATAATCTGAAAAATCTCTCCTTCACAGTGATGATCAGCAGATATTTTATCCCAATTCATTAAGGTGTTAACAAAATGTTATTGATGATTTGCTCTTGCAACTGTTACTCTGTCAAAAGTTGATTTTTGCTAATTATTCTGCCATCACTTCATGGCCAATATGAGTCACAAAGTTAATTGAATTGTGCTTAAATTTCTTTCATTTTTCAGGGCGTACATCATGATTTACTTAAGAACAAACCTATCATTGATCAAGTTGAAAAGCTTCGTCCTGTGCTTACCCAACTTGTTGAAGAAGGACCACAACAGGAGCAAATTACCCAAGAAATGAATGAAATTGCTGCTCGATTTAAAAAAGTATTCAACTGGTGTGATAATAGAAAGAGAGCTATTAATGAAATGGTACCATTGTCAAAGAGCCATGAAGATGCTATTGTCCCAGTGACAACAACTAATGATGAAGTAGAAGATGAACTAAAATTAAAACCAAGAACTGGTGTTGATTTAAAACGAATTGAAAATGAAATTGACAGAGTAAAGGTAATATTATGAACATTTCTTCATGTTAATGTCGAGTAAAGTAATTAATTCCCAGGATGGAAATAAGCAATAAGAATGGATGTTAGTGGTAGAAAACTGATTATTTACTAATAACCATGCAACAATAGATTGTTGACAATGCCTTGGTCAAAATAAGAGTAAATAATTACTGTGGAAGAGGAAGGTTTGAGCGTACCTTCAGGCTTTCTAGCCTGAAGCTATGCTCAAAGTTCCCTCCTCAACATTTGCCAGCAGGGAGATCTGTTGTGTTATAATAAAGACCCGTTGATTGCCTCGAACCCCCGTCTCTCAGCGCTTGACTCAGGTAAACCATTCGTACATTGCTATTTTCATCAGAATTTTCATTTATTTTAACCTGGGTGTATAATTACTTGATAGTGTGAAAATTCAGTTCAGTGCTTAATAACCACTGTGGAGGAGTAATTATTGCGCATAGCTTCAGAGTTCTTATTTCAAACACTGCTATTTATTCAGGGCATAAAATAATTGCTGGTCATCACTGCAGAGGAGAGATTTTTCAGAATATTTTCAGCCAAATTAAAATATTCTGAAAAATCTCTTCTCCACAGTGATGACTGGTAATTATTTTAACGAGTATATTTATTATTTTAGGCTGTAAAGAAGAAGTTAGATGATATTAAGCCATCAGTTAGAAAACTTAAGAAGGCTTTAACTGATGTGCAAAAGCATCCAACAGATGAAATTGACAAGGAACCAGTCGAGGAGGAAGCCATCAAAGCAATTGAAAAACATGATGAGTTATATCATGATTGTGTACAGAGCCTTGACAATTTGGATAGGCAACACCAAAAGGCTAAAAAATTTTATGATGATGTCGATTCTATTAAAAAATGGGCACCTGTTGTTGAAGAGAAGATTAGACAAACAGAACCAAATTCTAAAGATCCTACTGATTTAAAAGAAGAATTGAAGAGACTAGATGTAAGTGTTTTTAGTTTTGTTTCATAAGTGAGGGTAATAGTACTAGTGATATTTTACAAAATATGTAGGAGATTAAACTTTATTATCTGTCAATATCTCACCAATTTTGCCCAACATTATTCACTCATATTTTAGGCCATCAAAAGTGAAATTGAAAAGAAGAGACCTATGTTGTTTGTCATTGATGAAAATGGTGAATGGCTATTGCAAAATCTATATGTAACAGATAAAACTGGTAAACGTAAATCGACTGCTAGTGAAGTTCAACAACGATTAGCTGAAGTAACAAATATAATGCATCAATTAAACGAAGATGTCAACACTAGAAGAAGTCGTATTAATGCAATTCTCTCTGATGCATTGACATTTGAAGATTCAGCTACTCAATTTGATAAATGGTTAAGACCTGTTGAAAAAACACTTGAATCACAAAAACCGGTATCAGTGAAACCTGATGAGTTAAAGGATCAAGCTCTTAAACATGGGGTAAGGATTATCTTATTGTGTTCTCAACGCAATTAAGGAGGCTTTTACAGAGGAAAAAGACAATAAATTTGCAGATCTTTGACTTATCATTGACTTATTAAGTACAAGGCTGAATATACCTTACAGACATCACCTGTGGAGGTGTTTTTGTTTCAGCATTGTAGCTGAAACTATACTCAAAATCAATCCTCCACAGGTGATGTCCAGCAGTTCTATTCAGGTTTGCAACAATAGCTTATCAGTATATTTGAACAATGGATGTTGATTTCAAATTGTTAAATTCTTTGTTTTAGCCTTTATATGAAGATATTGTTCAACATGAACCAATATATAGATCTTTGACTCACTCTGGTCAACTTCTTATTGATACAACTACTGGGAAAGATAAAGAGAATTACACAAGAAAAGTGAAAGATTATACAGATCGTTATAACAAAGTAAACAAAGTTGCAAAAAGTCGATTGGATAAGATTAATAAAGTGTTACCCATTGTACGTGATCATCAAAATAATAATAAAGTCATTGAGGATGTCATAAAACAAGCTGAGCCTGTTTTTGAAGCTATAAAACCAGTTGGTACACAGCCTGAAAAAGGAAGTGAGCAAGCTAAAAAAGTCAAGGTACCAATTTGTATTCTCTGTCTTATAAAATATTATATTTATATTTCACCAGTGTTTGAAATAAGAGCAATTAACCACTGTGAAGGTGTGATTTTGAGAGTAGCTTCAAGCTTCTAAGCCACACGTGTAATTTAGGATTTTTGATCGACAAAACTTAGTTCTTTTGTAGTGTTAGGTTGTATGTTTGTATGTGTTTGTCATATCCTCATTGTTGCTCACAAGTACTTGGATGATTGCTTGCATTACTTGTTAGAGCGATTTGAATTTTGGATTCTTGAGTTTTGTTTTGAACTTTTTTTTTGCTATTTCTGACTGATTGAGTAGAATACTGATCTTTTTATGTATGATTATATTCCAGTGGTTGAAATAAGAACAAATAAACATTGTGGGGGTGTTATTTTTGAGCAATGCTTCAGGCTACAAAACCTGAACGACGCTTAAAAATCACACTTCACAGTGAGTATTTTCTCTTATTTCAACCACTGTGTATTTTCATAGAATACTATTGAACTTCTCGAACTCAATGAACCATCAGTAACACACATTAAAAGAGCTGCTGCTGATTTGGAACAGGTTATTCCAGAAAAACAATTAACACCATTGAAGAAAGTTACAAAGACAAATGCTGATAAATATGATAGCCTTCGTATCAAACTGAAAGAAAAGGATGTGGTACTAGCACAAGAACAAGTAGATTCTGAAAAATTTGTTGAATTATTTTATGCTGTTGAAGTAAAGGAAAAACAAGTTGAAGCTTTAGTTGCAGAAATTAAAAAGGCTGGTAAAGACCCTGAGTCAATTGATGAAGCATTGGAAAAAACTACTGAGGTTATTGTCAGTGTAGAAGAAGCATTGGAAACTATTGCAGCGATTGAACAGATTTTGGTTGTTATGAAAGCTAGATGTAAAACTCATCCTACCATCCTGAAAGAAGTTGACGCAAAAGCTACACAAGTTGCTGCAATTAAAAAGAAACTTAATCAAATGTTAAAATCTGTCAAAGATGATCAGAATAAAATGGTTGCACTTCAACAAAACAATAAGGAATTGGATCGTCATATTCAAGACATCAATAATTGGTTACCAAATATTGAAGGAGATATTGTTAAAAGAACACCAGTCTCAGCTAATTATGATATTTTAAAGAAACAACAAGAAAAGAATCAGGTTTGTTTTTTTACATTGCAGTGTAAGAGACAGCCATGTCACTCTTCCGACCTGGGCCTGAATTCCGGCCCCTGAGTGACATTTCTTTTCTAGGCCTGGAAGCACCCTGAAATTCCAACATATTATTGTTTTTGTTGTGTTTTCAGGCCTGATCTATAAGAGTGAGTGGCATGTCTGAGGAGATAGGTACAAATAAACTCGATGGAACTGTGTATTTTGAGCATAGTTTCATGCTTTAAAGCTTGAAGTTGTGCTCAAAATTCACTCCTCTGCAGTGATTATTTGTTTGTACTTCTAGCATGGGATTGTATCATTTTCTGACATCAGCTACATGTAATTTTCAGTATTTTAATGCTTTCTAAAATTCATATTATTAAGTAATTAATAGTAAATTAATTGTAAATTGTTTTATAGCCTCTATACCAAGACATAGTCCAACATGAACCTACAGTAAAACACATCATAAAGACATCACGTGACATCATAAAAGATAAAAAACCTGGTGATGAATGTGATAAGCTCATCAAGGATACAAATGAATTGGAACGCCGTTGGAATCATGTTAATGAAATTGTGAGAAAGAGACATCAACAAATCCAACGTATAATGCCTCAAGCTCATGTTTATTCTAGTGAGGTTAACCATTTGAATCCGTGGCTTGATGAAGCTGAAAAGCAATTAAAAGCACTTCCGAGAATCAGTGGTAATCCTGATGAATTATTGCAAAGAAAACGTGAATTAGAGGTAAGCATTATTAAAGCAGATTTACACTAGGCAAAAAAATTCACGCAAAAGACAAAAGAAGACATTTCATTGGTAGAAATTGACATCGCAATTAGAAATTGGTAGAAAGTAGAAATTAGCTTTCGTGCAAAATATTTCACTTGTAACTTTCGACGGCTGCAAAAATAGATTATTACAATATTGTCATATTTATTTTATTTTATTTTATTTAGGATGTTACTCGAGAAGTGAAGTTGCATGAACCAAATCATAAAAAAGTAAATGATACATCTAAGAAACATATAGATGCTTGCAAAAAGGAACCTATTGATGAACCAGTTTCTGAAATTGAACAAGTACAGTGTGAAGTTGATCATCTTAACAATCGATGGAATAATTTGACAGATAGTGCAAAAGAGTTAACACAACAGTTAGATAATGTCGAGAAAGAAGTCACAAAAATGACTGTTAAAGAAAGAGTTCTTGAAGATCTATTCAAAGAGGTTGAGAAAACTCTTGATGAACAAAAACCTGTCAGTACAAATCCTGCAAAATGTAAACAAGAACACACACGAATCAAGGTAAGATTTACTAGCAAAGTTCGTATCTACTGGGGTTTTCATACTTATTGCTAATAACTGTGCTAGTTAATAAGTCGTATCTACTCCCGAACGAGTGATTGTAAATCAAATCCTGTAAGTTTGATTGAATTCCGGCTTGTTGCCTGACATTTGCCCCTTAATGCTTCCATTGAGGGAAACATTTAATGCTTTATTTCTCTTTGGTAGGATTTGATTACTAAAGTGGATACGAAAGAAGATGATTTGAAAGCATTTAACCTTGCTGCAGATAAGACAGAAAACCTTCTTGATCAGTATAATGGCGATAAAGAACCTGTTGAGAAAAAACAAACACAAGTAACTGATAAATTTTGTAAAATACGAACAAAATTATCAGAGAGACTTGCTGAATTGGAAGAAATTACTGAAAAAGCTAAAGAATTTGATTCAGACTTAAAAACAGTTCATAAATCAGTAAATGACACAAGTAAAGTGTGGGAACCAAGGTTTTCTAAATCTGTACCCAAAGATGAGAAAAAAGTTAACGAAGTTATTGAAGATATCGATAATACATTAAATGACTTAGCCAATAAGAAATCTGATCTACAGAAGGATTACACAACTGGTGATTGGTTGATTGAAAGGAGTAAACGTGATCCACTGACAGTTCATGAAGTACATTCTCGCCTGGCCGAGGTAAAGAAACCAATTGATCAACTTGTAGACAAGTTAAATAAATACAAAACCAAATTAGTTAACGATCTTCATCATCGTCATGCTTTGAAAGAGAAAGTTGAAGATCTGGACAAAAAGTTACAAGCACTAGATGAGAAAATCTCCTATTTGAAGCCTGTTTCTGCTAAGTTTACTATTGGAAGAGGACAGCAAGAGCAGTTCAAAGTAAGTTTATACCTGATGGTTTTTCAGGGCCAAATATATTATCTGCAATAAAGAGATGAGTTAATTATAAGATCGTGAACTTGATATATTCTTGCTGATTTTATCTACCAGTGTTCGAGCATTATCTTCAGGCTAGCTCAAAAATCCTTCCTCCACAGATTTACTCTTAGTTTGTATATGAAGTTGAAATATAAACTTGCTTGAATAGTATTAAACAGGTTGCAGTGAATGGTACTTACATTTCTTTTTGAGAAATGTGCTTTTTCAGATAGCTATAACAAAGTTATACAACCTATTTCATTTCTTTTATAGCCCATATACCACGATGTTATGGCACTAAAACTTTTATATGATTCTGTTATCGATGAAGCAAATGCTATATCCCAGGATGGTAAGCAAGATGAAGAAGATGAAATTGTTGAAAAACAATTACCAGAAGTAAAGCAACACTGGGATGAAGTATACAATATGGTTAGTAAATACAACACACAACTCATTTCGGTGTTGCCGACAGAAGGAAACTATCACTACACATTATTGAAGTTTGTTCCATGGTTAGAAGATGCTGAAAAGAAGTTGCTTGATATAAAACGCGATGCTACCAAGCTTGATGAAAGTACGTTACCAAAACAGATTAAGGAATTTCAAGAAGATGTTGTTAAAAACCAACCAGTTCACCAAGATTTTAATACAAGTGGTGATAATTTATTAAAACGTTGTTCTGAGGCTAGTGTTACTACTGATGTTCCATACATAAAAGATGAAGTGCACCATATAAACGATCGATGGGATAAGTTACGTACTGGTATTGATGATGTAAACAGTGACACTTCTAAATTAACTAAAGCTTTGAAAGATTTAGCTAAAGCTCGAGAACCTGTTGATGAATGTATAAAAGCAATGAATATTTCTGGCGATACCCAACAACCTGTAAATTTCGATTTCGATGCTGCAGAATTCTTTGTTAATGAAAAGAATGCTGATTTAGAAACCATGCAGGAGAGAGAAACAGATCTGAAAGATGTAGTAAAGAAGAGTGATGATATAGTATCATTTATTGAGCAACGTGGTGGAGATCCAAGTGACATCAAACAAAAATGTGCTGACATCAACAAGAAATTTGCTGATACGAAAGATAAACTTACTGACAAACGTGACAAATCACTCACTTTCTCAAAACAATTGGAACAATTTGTAGCTGCTGTTGACGAGTTGGATAATTGGGTAAATGTGACCACAACAACAGTTACCAATTTAGGTCCAGCAAGTGCAACGCCTGATGGTGTAAAGAAACAGCTTGAACAAATTGATGTGTTGCAGGAAGAAATAAATAAACAAAGAGCAAAA
The DNA here is from genome assembly GCA_032360805.1 of Neoturris breviconis. NCBI lineage: Eukaryota > Metazoa > Cnidaria > Hydrozoa > Anthoathecata > Pandeidae > Neoturris > Neoturris breviconis. Next base: position 25,339 of record JAULBZ010000012.1, read on the forward strand.
CTTGCTGAAGCTGAAGAGTTAGGTGATTGGTTATGTGATGAAAACAAAGACAAACCACAATTTTGTGCTAACGTACAGAATAAACTAAATAAAGTTAAGAAACCATTAGATGAACTTTTATCTGTTTTAGCAGATCGTAAATCTCGTCTTCACGATATTCTTGTTGCAAACCAAGATTTCAAAGTTGCTTTTGATGATTTCATAACTGAACTTGATAAATTAGACAGCAAACAAAACAAGCAGAAACCAGTAAGTGTTGATTGGAAGACCTTGAAATTACAAGATGAAGAACAGAAGATCGTTGAGAAAGAAATCCAAGTCCTTCAGCCAATCTATGAGAAACTGATGAAGTCTGGTGATGAGTTAGTGAAAGAATCTGAAAAGTCTCCTGAACGTGATGTTTTGGAAGATAAACTTCAGAGCGTTAAGAAACGTTTTGAAGACATGAAGAATGATTCAACTAACCGCCGTGCAGTTATGGATAAAATCATTCCAAAATCTGAAAAAATCTATAACGTTGAAGATGATATCTGTGATTGGCTAGATGTGCATGAAAAGATTTTACAAGAGTTAGATGTGGTACCTGTTACGTTTGATGAAGCCAGTAAGCTTGATAAAAAGATTGATGAACTAGATAAATTAATTACAAAAGAAGAACCCGTTTATAAAAACACACTGGAATCTTCAAAAGATCTTCTTACTCAGGCTGCCAACGAGCAAGTTACTCGAGATGTGCCAGAAACCGAAAAACGCATTGAAAGAGTCACTGAACGTTGGGAGAAACTAAAGACTGATAAAACTAATAAGAAATCTCGTGTAACACAATATAAAACTCTCATTGCGAATTACAATGATACTGCTGAACCATTGAAGAGCGCATTATGTCAATTTGAAGATGCTCTTGACAAGCGACCTACCTTTGGTGCTGACACCAAGAAAGCTGTAGATGAATTACAACGAATTGAAGATCTATTACGCAAGCTTGACACTCATGAGCCTCAATTGAAATCTGTTGATAAAACTAGTGCTGACTTGGTCACATTAATCACTGATGACAAATGCGATCCTAGCAATATAAAGTATCAAACTGATAACATCAATGAAAGATTTAAGAAGGTTAAGGCTGCATTGTTAGACAGAAAGAACGGTCTTGAAAAAACATCTCGTGTATTAGTTCAGTTCACAGCAATTACGAAAGAAATCGATGATTGGTGCATAGATGCTAATCAACAAGTTTGTGAATTTGCACCTGTTAGTAAAGATCCTGAAGAAGCAAAGAAACAGGTTCAAAAGATTGATGTAAGTGTATGCGATAAATGTATTCCTTTTTCATTATATATCCAAGCCTAGGAATAAATGATGGAATATACTCGAAATACAATGTGATGCAGTGTTTGAAACAAAAACAAATAATCACTGCTGAGGAGGGATTTTTGAGCATATTTGATGTCCAGTGATTATATTAAGGTTTGCACATAGGGAGTGGAGAGTACCTTTTTTTAACGCAGATTTCCACTATGTGAATTTGTTTGCGCAAATTGAAAACAACGTCACCTAACAGAATTTAGAATTTGTGCGAACGAATTCAACTATTGTAAATGCACCTTTTGGAGCTTTCAGAAATAATTAAGGGAGTGACTTCCTTCTGCATGAAACGTTGATAGCCTCTTAGACTTATAAGTTAATTAATAGTTAGACAGATCTCATGACGTATTTTAATTTGCTATTTCTTTTTTAGCATTTACTTGAAAACCTTGCTCGTCAACGAACCTCGGTTGTTTCAGCTGAAGAGAATGGTAAATGGTTGACAGATAACTGTCCTGATGATCGAAATATGAGACCAGATGTGCGTACAGCATTATCTAAAGTATATACACCACTAGATACACTTGAAGCAAAGCTCAATGAACGTAAAGTCAAATTAGAAAACGCTGTCATCCGTGGACAGGAGTTTGATATATCATTCCAAGATATCCAAGATCGCTTGAGCTCTTTGGAGTTCCAAACACAACGTCAGAAACCAGTTTCACCTGATTGGACTGAAGTAGTAAAACAACAGCAAGAACAAAAAACTTTAGTGAAGGAGATATCTACTTTGAAACCATTGTACGGTCATTTGATGACATCAGCTGAAAAAGTAATCAATGCATTAGAACCTGGAGATGAGAAGGATGCTACTGAACGCAAATTAGAGGACATCAAAAAGCAATGGGATGATATTTCAGAAAAGGTTAAAGAACGGGACGACTTGATTGATGAAGTAGAACCAGTTGCTCGTACGCATCATCACGAGAGAGTTTCATTCACTGAATGGATTGTTGAACCCGAAAATCAAATGAAAGAATTGGAGCAGGTTCCAACTACGCAAGAAGAACATTACACATACAAAAAATTAGTGAAAGTTTTTAATGTTGATGTTGAAAATCATATTACAAAACATGATTTGGTAAATGAAAGTTTAGGAAAGTTAGATCATATTATTAAAGAACATCCAGATGAAACAGGTAGTATGAGTGACGTAGAAGAAGAAGTAGATCGATTGAATAAACGCTGGGATAAATTAGAAGCTCATACACACATGTGTAAGGAGAAGGTGGATAAACTCCATGATGCAATCATTCCGTACTATGATGAATACAGTGCTGCAGATAAGTTGTTGGATGATATTCATAATGCAATGAAATATAAACCAACTTTCGGTGTTGACATTGAGCAAGGTAAAAAGGAACTGGAAAGAATTGATGATTTACAGAAAGTTATTGAGCAAGCTAAACAGTCTGTTGATACTACTTGTAATCATTCGAAAGATCTCGAAAGTGTTGTTGAAACCTATGATGGCAATAATGCCCCTATTAAAGAATCAACCAAGGAACTTCTGAAACGACTAAAAGATACTCAAGATGATTTGAAATCAACGAAATCTCACATTGAAAAGACAAACAAAGTTCTTGCGCAATTTGTAGCCACCATAGATGAAATAGGACAAGCAAATATAGCAACTACACAAAAACTAGTTTCTGTTGGACCTGTAAAGCGTAAACCAGAAGAAATACAAGAACAAATTGACAATGTGAAGGTATATGTCGTACCTTAATATTTTTTATTGATTAGTCAACTTTGTACCCAATGCTACTTGACGCAATAAAAACATTGACTGTATCTGGTTAATTAACATGTCTACAATTTTGTAAATGTTATTTATTGTTGATAATTAGTTGTTCTATTAATACTGTCTTCTTTTTTTCAGACACTAGAAGATGATCTATCCCACAATCGACCACTTCTGCAAGCTTTACAAGATACTGCTGATTGGTTGATTGAAAACAATGCTGATGATCGTGTTGCTAGTAGCAACATCAAAAATTGTCTTGCAAGTATTGTCAACCAATCCAATGAGCTAGCTGATAAAATAAATGAGAAGCAAAATACTCTACGCTCTTCATTACTCCAAACTCAAGCTTTTGAAGATACATATAACAGCTGTCTCGACCAACTTGCAGAAGCTGAAGTACGAATGGCAAAAGAAGAACCTCTTTCTATTAAATATGATGTTCTGAGAAGACAAGACGAAAATTTCAAAGCGTACGAAACTGATGTGTCTCAATTGAAACCGACATTTAATCAACTTGTGATCACTGGTAAAAATGTGAAAGATACGACTGATGAGAAAACAGAGTCTGAAAATGTTGAACAAAAAATAAAAGATCTACTCAAACGACGTGATGAACTGGACAAAAAGGTGAAAGATCGACGTGAGAATCTGGATAAATTAGTACCTGTTTCAAAAGAAGAAGACACCCATCAAGATGTATTTAAACCAGTACTACGAGAGTTAGAAGAAGCTTGTGATGAACTCAAAGATATACCTGATACTTTACAAGAATGCAATAAACAACTTGCATTTTTAAAAGAATTAAAAACAAACATCGATTCAGCTAAACCAAAACATAAAGATCTAAATGTAAGTTATGAAAAGGAAATCAGTGTTGCAAAGAAATTACCTGAAGTAGCTGATGAACCAATACTAGAGGAAGAAGTGAATGATTTAAACAAGCGATGGGAAGCTTTACAAGTATTAGTGAAAGATAAACAAGAGCAAGTTAATAAATTGCACTACTGTTTTGTTAAATATGATGAAGTAGTTACGCCATTAGAAGAAGAACTATGTAAATATGAAAGTTTCTTGGATCAAGAAAAACCATTCGGTTTAGATTCTGAACAAGGAAAAGATACATTGAATAAGATAGTTGATTTATTAAGAGAATTAGAAAAATGTGGACGAAAAGTTGAAGACACAAACAGGTGTGGTAAAGATCTTACTGATCAGTTAGAATTATGTCATGCTGATCCATGGCCTGTGAAAGCACAGTTAGCTGATGTTAATCGTCGATTTGATGATATAAAGAAGCGATTGCATGATCACAAGAACGAGGTAGTTGAACAAGTGAAAACGGTTGATAAATTCTTAGATGATGCTAAACAATCTGAAGATTGGTTAAACAAATTAACTGACCAACATGATCATCTTGCACCTGTTAGTTCTGAACCTGAACTTGTTAAACAACAAAAAGCTGAAGTTGATGCAATGATCGATGAGATTGTAAATCAAAGACCAAAATTAAAAGACACTGATGATTTAGGTGAGAAAGTTTGTCAAAATAATCCAGATGATTTCTCTATTAAATCAGATACAAAATTTCGAGTTAACAAAGTGAAAGAACCTGTTGAACGCGTATATACGAAATTAATCGATCGAAGAAATAAACTCGAAAATCTATTGGTCAGCTCACAAGAATTACAAGATTCCCTTGACGATTTCTCTGATAAATTAACTAAAGTTGAAAAGACAAATGCAAAGTTACGACTTATATCAGCAAGAATTTACATTGTGAAGAAACAAGCAACTAATACTGAGCAGCTACTTGATGAAGTTATTCAGTTAGAGCCTAAGTTTAACACATTGGAAAAAACCGTTGAGAAGGTGTTGAAAGATACTGAACCAAAAGAACGTGATATCCTTCAAAAGAAGATAAAAGATTTAAAAACACGATGGGAAGATTCGCGTAACGCTATCAAGGATCGTAAAGATTTAATTGAAAAAGTTGTACCACTTGCTCAAGTTTATGATGAACAAGAAAATCCCTTAGCGGAATGGATCACTGAAACAGAGAAAATATTGGAACCTGAAACTGATGATATAATAATGCATCCTGAAATAGTGGAGAGAGAACTAGATAAATTGAAGGTATTTTCTTACTTAAACCAGTATTTCTTTACTAGTATCTTGAGAATTTCTATAAGCTCTTTTTGTTGGAACCACTCTGTTCATTAGAAACAATAAGGTGTCAAAGATACAATGTAGTAATTTAGATATCAAAATAATCTGCAATTGAAAGGTTTTCTTTTACCATTACACGCAGAATTTTCAGCCTAATGGAAATCAATCTTAATTCTATATGGCATCAGTTTATGTAACTGGTTAGTTCCATTCTTATAACCAATCTATTCCTAAATTGCTGACTGTACATCTCATAGACACAATTTACACCGGACGATATTAAATATAATAACTGTGCTAGCAGGCTCTGTTAGTAGCAAGCCTGACAATAGCTGTCAGACATCACCCATGTAGAGTGTTTTTGAGTATAGTTTCAGCTTTGCAGGTGGTGTCCAACAGGTATTATTAGGCTTGCAGTAGAATGGACCATGATGTAATTTCCAATTCTCGTTAAATGAAAAGAAATTGAAAACGTACTTTTTTTTCAGGCTATAAAGAAAGACATAGATAACCACAAATCTGAGTTGGATTCAGTCGATGGTTCACATAAACCACTTGTTGAAAAAGCTGAGGATGACATAGACCAGGTAAAAGAAGAAGTGCATTCCCTTGTGGTAAGATATGAAAAATTAACTGTTGAAATTACTGAAAGATGTGAAAAATACACTGTACTGAAAGACAAATTAGATGATATTGATCAAAGAATAGCACCTGTTGAGGAGTTAATTACATGCTGTCAACAAACTGTAGATCATCAAGAACCTGTTGGTATTGATAAAGACAAAGCTAATGAACAACTAGGTGACCTGGATGTAAGTTAAATGTTTTATTTTTATGGGGTTGGTGTATTGATCATTGCAGAGGAAAGCACTGGCTCAATAATCTTGTAATTGATTAAATTCTTCATAGCGAAGAAACCAATCAATTGCGAAGTTGTTGACAGAACACTCTTCATTGTAGATTTATTTATTTAAAGCTATCAAAATAACTGTTTGGGAAATAATTTGAGAATGGACCCTCAAAGGGTTTTTGTAAAGGATAGCGCTCAGAAACCGATTGGTTAATAAAAAATTATTTCCATCGCCTTTCATTCTTTTGTGTTTTAGGATTTATTGAAAAAGCTTGACGATAAGGAAGATGACATCAAGAAGATAGAAGCTGTAAATGATGAAATTTCTCAACAGCCAGGATTAGATGCTGAACCTATGAAGAAGAAAGTTCGAGATTTGAAAGATAAACATTCTAATGTGAAAGATACAGTGAAAGAGAAGAAAACAAAGCTTGTAGAATATATTATTATCATTGAAGAATATTATATTATTATTGAAGAAATTACAGAATTTGTGATCATAGTAAAGAAGAATTCATCACTTACACATCCATTAAGTACTGATCCTAAAGTACTCAAAAAACAGAAAGAAGATGTCGAGGTAAACATTTATTAAATTCAAATCAAATTTAAGTATCTTGCATCTTAAGGCGGATCTCAACGTCACCTTTTCCTGGCTTCCCTTAGCAAATGATTTGCCTAACCTGAAGTAAGGTATCTACAAAACTGATTGTTGTTTAAGAATTTTTAGTTTTTACTTATGGAAAAATCAATTAATTATGGGACACTTACATCAGTCTCGTTTTCTACAGACGTCTTTTTGACGTCGATTATACACCACATGTCAGGTACTAGCAATTTCTTTCGACGTCTAATTTTTTTTTTTGTCGATTATAGGGTATCCAAGATGAATTTAATGAAAAGAAACCTAAACTTGATCGGGCTAAAGTAATCATGGAAGAAATCTTATTCGTATGTAAAGAAGATTTTACTGTGTGTTATGAAGTAACATCTACATATGAAAGTGTACGTAAACCTATGGATGAAGTACAGATGAAGATAGATACTCGAATGAAGCGTCTACAAGAGGCTTTAGTGCACTCACAAAAATTCCAAGATTCATTTGATGATTTCTTAGATAATATAACCCACTTGGAAGAACGATTCGATAAAGAAAAACCAGTATCAGCTAAATTAGATACAGTTAAAGAGCAAAAGAAAGAGCATGTGAATCTACATAATGATGTTATACAGTTAGAACCTGTATTTGAGCGTATCATCAAAACAGCTGAAGAGATGCTAGAAACATCAGAACCGGTTGAAGATCAGGAGCAACTGCAAGAAAGAGTTGATAATCTAAAGAAACGTTATGAAGATTTGAAAACGAAATCTACTGATCGCTTGAAAAAATTAACTGATGAAGTCAACTACACACAGAAATTTGCTGATGACAATACTCAATTCAAAACATGGCTCGATACTACAGAAGGTAAAATAGGTAACTTAGAACCTCTTGGTTGTGAAGAGACTACCATCACTCGACAACTAAAAGATGTGAAAGATTTACAACGCGACATCGAAGAAAAGAAACCTAAATTAGATGAAATCGAGAAAATTGCTACTACAGCTATGGACAATGCTGATGTTGACCAACCTGTTGTTAAAGATGAATATCAAATGACAAAAGAACGTTATGATCAATTAAAAGCTGATCTAGAAGAACGAGAATGTAAATTAAATGAATTGTTACCATTAGCACAAGAATATAAGAAACAACTAAAACCTATTGACGACTTATTTGACAAAGTTCAACATTGTGTTGTATGCGGTATGCCATTGTATGCTATTGATGAGGATAAGATATCTAAAGAACAAGAAAGCCTTAATGAAATGGTCCGTGAATTCACTGACATTTTACCAGCTGTAAAAGACTACAATGATATTAGTGTAGTCCTCACAGTAAAGGCTGATGACGAATCACCCGAACTAACAGCATTGAGAAAACAAGTTGAAGCTACCAATGACCGACATAAGAAACTTCGTGATCAGTTACATGAAAAATATGATGAGCTCAACGAATATGCTAACAAAGCTTCTACATATAACGAAGAGAATAATGATTATACAGTTTGGTATGATAAGATCAGCAAAACACCAGCTATAATAGAACCAATTGGAACTGAACCGGAGGTTATAAAAAGACAGCTGCGCGAAGTTGAGGTAAGTTTTAGGCTTCATCAATTTTAGCCTGAGTATCAACTCTATAAAATAAGATTTAAGAAATGGGAATTAGGCTGATAATATTTAGATTGTCCCTATCCAATTAATCAACGTCTAAAAGACGTCGTTTTGACGTCTAATTATATTCGCTGTTGATTAGACATGACATGCAAGCTGGGTGTGTTTTATGTTCAGACAGGATAAATATTGTTGAATAAAATCTCTTCATAAGGTGGTGGATTTACAAGAGAGTTTTGAAATAAATAATAAGATTAAGTGTCATGTTATGACAAGCATCATGTTTTTTGTTTGTTCCTGTCTGATCTTAATGATGTACTTCCACTAGGTGAAAATTAAATTCCACCAATGAAATGTCTTCTTTTGGCTTTTGCAGCGAATTTTTCGCCTTGGAAATCAACTTCACTGGTTTTCGTAATAACTAAGAGACAATATTGTTGTTGAGACAATAGACTGATGCCTGGCATAAATTCCAGGAAGTAATAGCATGTTAATTAGTGGAATCAAGCAGATGTCATCAATGAATAACTATTTGTTTTCTGTTTATATTATGTAATGGTCTAAGGTAATTAAGATGCTTGTCAATACAGGAAATCTTAATGACGATTTCCATTTAAATTTATTATTAAACTACTTAGCCTGGTGTTAAATACACACCACTAATAGATTCTTTGCGTTCGTATCAGATAATTACAAAGGGGAAGCGAGTGATCATGCAGGCTAATAACTACAAGCGGATACATATTCTACTAAGTTTTAGAATGTGATTTTGTTTTGTGTGAAATAATTTTGTGGAGTAAGCCCAGTGGAGAAAACTTATTATTATTCTAGCATCTTCACTGCGGACTTTGAACAAGTTTTTTCTCACTGGGACTCAGTTGTTATAAAAAGTAGTGTCCGATTACTAGACATCATAATAGGTGGTGATATTTATCGTCGCCGTGGTTTTCGTTGTTTCTTCTCAGTTACTAAAAATATGTATTTATGTCCTTCTGTAAAGTTACGTGTACATGTTGATATATAACAAACGTTGAAAACAAACAAATACAATTTGAAATATTTTGCTCGTTTTTAAGAAAGTCGATGTTTGATTACTTTATCTGTGTAGTGTAAGATTTCAAACTTCAAGTTTTTAGAGTGTGTAATTAAACGTTATGCTCTCTGTGTATAAAGTGCTAGTTCTATGAGATATATTATGGCGATAAGAAGGCCATGGGAGCAGGATTAAAGAAATACAGTTGTACAGGTTGTGCGAGTTGTCGTGGTAAAAAGAAGAAAGGAATCAAAGAAATATCTTATCCTTATACACTAGTTAGTGGATTTATATAACATGTATTTTTATAGCCTCTTATTTTAAACACTGGACCTTACAACAAACTAAATTTACACGGCAGTGGCTGCGGTTAGAAACGGTTTGTGTTTTCCTTAGGCGTGAGGGATCGATTTAGTTCTAAAGTTACTTTCCTTCATAATCCATTCATATCAGTGATGAGTGATCAAAATAGCAACAAAATAAGCACTCCTCCACAGTGATTATTTGCTCTTATTTCTATCAAATGTGGAGAGTGAATATGAATATACAGTTTGATAATTTTGTCATAAAATGGTGTTCTGGCGATGGGATGATTAATTATCTTATCGTTTGCTTAGCTAATTCAACATGAATGACCCTTTGTTTGTTATTCATTCTTTACGTCATACATATTTCGTGAACAGTGAAATGCTTTTCATCACAACTACTTAAACTAATTAGCTATCATACTAAAACATTTGTCGCGTGCGTGTCATATTAGCTTTCATACTAAAATATTTGTCACCTGTTTATAATATTAGGTATCATCCCAAAATAGTTTGTTGCTAGGTAACATTCATTCACGAGTTTGACTTATTGAATTACATAGTAAGTTTGATTTGAAACAATTAGGTACATTTAGAAGACATAGATAACATAATTAATTGACACATTTTGTCTGTAGATAGTTTTTGTCTCTATATGATTGACAAAGGGGTTTATGACATCATTTTTAAGGTGGTTTGACGAGGGATTTATGACATCATTTTTAAGGTGGTTTCATACCAATGCGTCTTAAATCTTACCAAAACTATTTTGAATGAACTGAGTAAACCTTATAAAGATTAGCGGATATGAGATTACCTATCTAATCATGTATTGTCTAAATATATTTATATATATATAGCGATGGCAGTGGCTAAAAGTCATTAATTGAAACCTATCCATTTATAGCTGTTTCTACTCCCCCCCCCCTCTAAAGACCAAAGAGGATATATTCACTATAAAGTGGTGGTCTTGAGCTAACTCAGAGGGCTAAAACCTGTTGAAAGTCCGCAATAAAGATGCTAGACAATAGTTTTCAACGCTCTTCCAGTGTTTTTTACTGCCGAATTTGAACAAGTTTATCAATCATTGTCACTTCTAAAATATTGTAATTAAATACTGCCAAAATTGTTTCTGATGTAAGCCTTCGATGCAATTAGTCATCACTATGGAAGAGGGATTTCCAGGCTAGCTCCTATTTCAACACTGATTCTGGCTCTGTAAGATTGATTTCCATTAAGTGAAAAATTCCGTGCGAAAGCCAAAAAAATACATTTCATTGGTAAAAATTGACTGCCACACACAGTCTAATAGAAATCAACCCTTAGAGTTGCTGATCTAATGTAGACCGATACCACTTGATCTGAATTAGCATCTTTTCTTTTTCTAGGCTACCCAAGATGAAGTTACTCGAAAGAAGCCAACCCTTGAAACTGTAAAGGAAGACGGTGATTGGTTGATTCGTCATAACCCTCAAGATTCTTCACTAAAAGATATCATCAATGAAAAAGTGGAGAAGAACGAGGATAAGTATGATAAATTTGTAACTAAAGTTGAAATCAGACGCGATCGTTTATTGAAAGCACTCTCCAAATGTCAAGAATTCCAGACAAATTTCAATGATTTTACAAAAACTCTTGATGACTTGGATAAGAGGATCAGCGATGAAGAACCATTGACAATACGATTTGAACCGTTAAAGAAACAAAAAGAAGATCACGAGGTACGTTTTTATGTATATGTTTTAGCATGCATGCATGTATTTGTATCTCCATAACTGTTACACCTACAAGGCAATACTCTTACCCCGTGGATACACAAAGTCAGGTTAACGTCGAAATAACGTCGTGACGCCACTCTGATGTGTGCAGACGTTGACCTGACTAAGTGGGTATGCACCGCAATCATAGATAACCATGCATGAATTCCATCTTCTGATCTAATTCCTGGAGCCTCTTTGTTAATCAACAAGATAGGGAACCCTAGTAACTAGGTTGCTAACATATTAATTGTTTGGTAAAGGTGGATCTCCACTAGGCACTAATTTTAAATGAAGCCATTACATAAGGTTGAAAGTGATCAGGTGATGTCGCTTTCAACCAATGTAATAGCTTCCTTTAGAATTCGTGCAAACGAATTTGCCTAGTGGAGATCCGCCTTAAGGTTGAATTAGAGCTAATCCATTTTTATTTTTAAATTAAATCTTCAATTTGATGAGGGTGTGATCAGCGTCTTTTGTTCTTTTGTGTTTAGTATCTGTGAAGGAGAGTGTTACGTCATTGATCTTAAAATTCATTGGCTTCTTCCTAGAGAAGAAACCAATGAATTATATTATCGTTGACTAATCTTCTATGCATGTTCAATTTCTGTTATTTTCTTTATTGTTTATGTACATTGTGGAGATATTATTTCATGACGTAATCCCAACTTTGTGCTAAGCAACTTTTTATTTATTTATTTTCTTTGTTCAAACATTTCTGTACTAACAATAGCTAACATAATCGTTTCATAAAAATTGAATTTTGTCACAGGTTTAGCTTGAAAGATTATTCTTTTGTGGTGCTTTGAAACTTTTCTTGAAAAATTAATTGGTAACCTAGTTACGGTTGAATTAAGAAGTATAATTCTAATATATATTGTTTTTTGTTTGCGGTTAAATACCTCGTTATCGATAGTTTGACATCCTCTTTGCAAATTCATTATTCACCTCTCTCCTTCAAAGTATGTTTATTTAATAATATGGTTTTACAGAATTACAAAACATACGTAATAATATAATGTGGTTTTAAGCTATGACATAAAATCAGAAGAATCATAACATAAACAGTTTATGGTCGAGACGAATGAAGCACGCTGCTTATAAGAAGAAGAGGACTTATTTGATTTTTCAAGAAAGTTTTTTTTAAATAATAAGATATAATATTACTACATACAGAGAGAGTAAAATGAAAAGCTTGTAAGAGAAACTGTGTTTTGGTTTAGTTCCTGGAAGACATTGCTTCTACAACGAACGAAATGGTGAAATATGAACTTGAATACTCTGAAATTCTTATAAGAAATTATGGCAAAAATATCTCGAATATTGTTGTATATATAAAACCGAAAATTCAACACCGACAGAAATTTCGTCTCTTTAAAAGGGTAGGATTACTACATCTTGGTTACATCACATCACAAGAGCACCATATTTAAAGAAAAATAAGAATATTACACACATACACGCGCACGCACTCATACTTTTATTATATTATACAGTTATTTTCTATTCTTATTATACCGAACTACCGAATATACAGGTTTTATTGTAGACCTGATAAATATTTAATTTTGCAAAAATCTATTTTGCATAAGTTTGTGGAGAGACCACCCTTCGCTATACATTGAAAACACACCAGACCACCCTTCGCTATGCATTCAAAACACCATTTTTATCAAATACCACGCAGTGTTTTTTGCATATTATTTAACATTTTAAAAGGAGTGTTTCCACTCTATTGTTTTTCTTTCTTTTTTTTATTTTTTTTTTGTTCATAATATTATCGAAAAATCTAGACATCTAAATTCTTGTTTATTATTTTTTAATTTTTTTAAAAACATGTTTAACAGTTTCATCTTGCTGTCTAAATTTCTAATATCTCTCCATCGTTGTTTTCCCATCATATAAGAAATATCACCTAAATATAACCGCTCTTTGAAATATTAGCAAATAATCACTGCGAAGGAGTGGTTTTTGATGCTACATAGTCTTTTTCATAGATTGTTTTATATCAGGAGAAGAATGTTGTGAACTTGTTATTGATTGGTTTCTTTGCTACAAAGTACTCTTCCCCATAGATACTATATTCGCAGATGCTTTTGAACTCGCACTTGATTATTTTTTTAAGTAATGTGATCAAACAAAAATAAAACATAAATCAATATTTTGTTGGTGGTTTTTCTTTTATAACTGTATGCTCAGCAGTGTTTGTGAAATAAAAACAAATAATTACTGTGGTGGAGGGATTTTTGAGGGACTTTCTAGCCTGAAGCAATGCTCAAAAATTGCTTCTTCACATTGATTATTTGCTCTTATTTTAAACACTGCACAGTGATTTTATTCTTATTTCAAGCACTGTTCAGTAATAACAGCAACTGAGTGCCACTAACAATAAAATGTTAAGGGCTACAAACACGTGTGAGAGGAGAGTTTCTGTGAAGGGAATACCGCGTCATCGATCTTGCGCAATTGACTGGTTTCTTCGCAACGAATAAAATGATCAATTATAAGATTGTTTATTTTCACCTCAGATATATCACTCATAACTAAATAAAAGGTTTATTTGGAATGTCTGTTATCTCCCAGGAAACCTTCGTTGAACGTATTCCACTGACTTAGCTGATGTAACTAACTTAGTGAACAAGACAAATTAGATTATCGTATCTAAGATATTATTAAAAAACGTTTTTGTATTGTATTTCTTTGTCTATCTATTCTGTAATCATACAAGTATCTAATGCTCTTAATCGATTGATAAATCCCTGACTATTAATCGTCATTGACGACATTTTTTATCGACTCATTGATGTGATATACCTAAAAGGGATGGTCATCCTGTCAACAATAACAACAACAATAACAAACAAACAATTACATCCTTATCTTACACAATCAGTTCCCTACTCACATGTGTTAACAATTACATCCTTGTTTTACACAATCAGTTCCCTGCTCACACGTGTTAACAATTATAGGTCAATAACTTGTCATGACATGAATTTTCGCACGTAGTTACAATAAACATAAACGTGACTACAAACATCAGTGCTAGAAATAAGAATAAACAAGCTTGAATATAACTGCCAGACATCACCTGTGGAGGAGTGTTTTTGAGTACTCAAAACACTCCTCCACAGGTGATGTCCGGTAGTCATGAATAATCACTGCTGAAGCTATGCTCATCCACAATGATTATTTGCTCATATAACGACGACTGAACCATATAACACTTACGAACAAACTTGACCGTTGCACATACATACATATATAACCTTACTTGCCTGTCTGCACTTATCTTAATGGCCTAACTTACTAAGCTTTTACTAACAGATATATTAACTCGTAATTATGGACAGTTAGACCAGTATTAGGAGACTGTTAAATTTGCATACTATTACAAGCATGCACTGGCTGGCATGAAACATGCCTTATTTTTCATAATCTCTGTATAGCAAATCTGCTTTATTTTAGTTGGTTCATCAAGACCTTGTACAAACAGAACCTGTATACGATCGTATTATTGAAAATGGAAACCATCTATTAGATGAAACAGAACCTGGAACCGAGAAAGATGCTCTCAAAAAACGTTTGGATGATGTCCAAGAGAGATTTAATGGTATTAAAGACAAATCATATAAACGACAGAAAGATATTGGTGAATTATATCCACTTGTTCACTCATATCATGATGACTATGTAACTTTTAGTGTCTATTTATTGAATGCTGAACGACGTAAGAATGGTTTTGAACCTGTATCTGCTGATAAGAATGAGGTTTTGAAACAAATCTCAGATGTCGAGGTATACTTCAAATTAAGTTTTATCTCTTGAAAAAACCACATTCAGTTGATATTGTCACTCACCATTTGTCCTTACTAACATAAGTTACAAAACATCTGTTATGATTTATGAGCGAATTTCACACATACTTTCACAACAATTGCACAGTAACATTTTTAAAAAGTTAGTTGGTATTTTCATGGGGCGTGGTCGACACAACTGAACTGATATAGCTATTGCATATGGAGGGTGGTGCTGGAAATTGGAGTGAATAACTTCTGTGGAGGAGTAATTTATCACAGATTCCAGCTTTATAGCCTGAAAGCACGCTTAAAAATCACAGTTACTCCACAGTTATTATTTTCTCTTATTTCGAATACTATGAGGGACACTTTCAGAGAGCTATTTGTGCATATTTATCTATCTATCTTAATCTTAATCGTATGTCTGAAGAAGGCTTAAATCTTATCAACTGAAGAAACTAATTAAAAAAGTTTCTAATATCTTCGAGGATGGTATTTATCATTCCACAATGCACGAAAAAATCATTGAAATCCGAGAACTTATATCTTGTATCCCACTTGACATGTTAAGAAGCAGCTAAACATGTTGGAATTATAAACCTTTTTAAGACGTCTGTTATTTTCTGAAAAACGCCTTTTAGATTCCAAAGTAGATCATGCGTAAGAAGACAATATATAGTCTCTGTAGTGAAGTGTGTGTAAGAAGACAATATATAGTCTCTGTGATGAAGGGCACTGAACAAATTAAGTTATAATTAATTGGTTTCTTTCGACAGAATAAGCCAATCAACTGCAAGTTCGTTGTCTTAACATCAATTATCACCAGTATCGCCACACCTAAAACGAGTCAAAAGTAGGAGGGTACCCAGTGGGAGAAAACATGTTCAAAGTCCGTAGTAAAGACTCTAGAACAACGTTAAATCTAGCGTATTTAGGCGGACTTTGAACAAGAGTTTTTTTTACCACTGGCTAGTAGGATGGGTAATTTGTAACTGAAGATTGCTCTAACATCTTGTTCAAAGTCCGCAATAAAGATGCTAGAACAACGTCGAACAGCATCTTTACTGCTTTCAAATTATAACCTTTAAACATTAATTTTTAGGAATTCAAGAAAGATATAAAAGAACATGAACCCATGTACAATGGATATAAAGACACAAATGCACCCATATTTGTTACCTGTAAAGAATTAAATCTCACAAGGGGCGTACCCGAACAGCAGGATGAAGTCGATGCTACAGATGAAAGATGGAAAAATCTAAATGCTAGTCTCGACGATAGGGAAAAGGAATGCGAAGATATTCTTAAACGTTTAGCTGACTGTTCAGACAAATTAAAACCTGTCGAAGATCTTTTAGTCGCCACCAAAGAAATCTGTAAATCTCCGCCATTGTTCGGTGTAGATGAAGAAAAGGGGGTTAAAGCCAAAGATCGTGTCAAAGTTAGTATTGAATTCTCACGAAAATTATATCTTTAAAATCTCTTCCCCAGGACTAACTTTTCATATGCACTTTATAGTGTTGAAAAGGCACTGGGAACTAGTTTGTTATATTTATGTAACTGATTTTGGTCTTTAATTTATTAATGGTGGTTTTTCTTCCCTTTATGTTGTAGCATTGTTGTAGGATGTGTGTGAAACGTGCGTGATGAATTTTAATTCAATTTACTGACATTAATTGAGTTAAAGAAATTCTGATAATTTTTAACAGGCTAGTTGTAACCACCTATTAAGCTTTGTGATATTCTAAAAAGTATTTGAAGAAAGGATACCTCAACGAACTTGCAATTGATTGCTTTGTACCAAAAAAACAATCATTTGTAAGCTCATTGACTTTTGTACTCTTCTTTGTAGATCTTGTTTTTAATTTTTTTGCACATGTTTCCTCTGTAGACAGCACAGCATAAATAACTGTTTTGTGTGTATTTTCTGACCAACGTTACTTCAATAAACACAGGAAGTTATTAAAATAAAGGTAAACATTTCGATCTCAGTCTAAAAAAACATTATTTTGTGGTACAAACATTGAACCACGAATTTGACCACAAAGGATGTTTCTGGGGCCTCATAAACATTTCGATCTCAGTCTAAAAAAAAACTTTAATGTACGAACATTGAACCACCAATTTGACCTCAAAGAAAGTTTTCTGGGGCCTCTTTCTTATAATTATGCCTATTGCCATGTGAATAACTTATTCTGCAAAGATGATGTTTCGACGTGCAGACGTCAAAATGACATGTTTTTGACGTTTATTAGACATTACATGCCGGTAGATTCGTACAAGGTCAAAATGACATGTTTTTGACGTTGATTGGACATGACGTGCCGGTAGATTCGTACAAGCTTATAAGTCAAAAACAATTTATAACAATTTTTTTTTTTATTCCCATAGAATCTTAAAGATGAATTAGACGGTAAAAAACCGGAACTTGATCGCTTATGTGAAGAAATACCAGAACTCGTTCGTAAAGGAGGTGCTAAAGCACAACCAATTGAAGAACAATTCTCTGCAATCAAGCAACAAGTTGATGAATGCTCATTGGGTCTCGATGATCTGGATAGAAAACTCGATGATGAACTAGTTAAAGCAAAAGAATTTAATCTCACGTGTGATGAATTACGGAAATGGTTACCTGAAGCACTTAACTCACCTGCTATTAAGGATCCTGTTAGCTCGGAGCCGAATGATATTCTAAAACAAATTGATGAAATTAAGGTATGTAGAGGATCCGTAGAGAATAATACTGAGTCAACATCCTTGTAATTCATTAGTTTATTCGTATTAAAAAAAACGAATCAGAAGTGCTCGAAATAAGAAGCATAGCTCCAGAATTTGCAGTCTTAAGCTATGCTCAAAAACAGTTTTCCATAACAGTTGTTATTTGATCACCTAGTACCGATTTGAAAATGACTTATTTCGACCACTTTCAGTTGAAGAAACGAATCAAAACGCAAGTTCATTACAATACTACCCTTCTTCATTGTTTCAATAAATATTTCTAACTCTTCTTTTTAATTTACAGGCACTTGAAGAGGAGATTGTAAAACGACGTCCACAACTTGAAGCAGCTCAGAAAAATGCATCGGAATTGTTAGAAGCAAATAAAAATGATCCTGAAGCTTGTACAGCAATCGCTGAGAAATTAAACAGTGTAACTTTACCTTTCCATGATCTGGTTAATCAGTTAGAAGACAAACAAAGGAAATTATCAACTATAAAGAAAGCATTAGATAATTATAATAAGGAGAAAGTTCCACTTGAAGAATTTATTACAGCCACTGAACAGAAAGTTGATGAACTAGAACCTTTTGGATTGGATGTTGAAAAGGGTGAAGCGCAGCTCAAAGAATTAGACGTAAGCTTGATTTTCTGGCGAACCACAAGCACCCACACAAATACACCAGCGCTCGAATTAAAAACACTGTGGAGGAGCGATTTTTGAACATAGCTTCATGCTTATAAATTCTGAAGCTATGACAAAAAATCTTTCATTCACATATATTATTTACTCTTATTTCGAGCACTCGGTACAACTTGATCAAACAACGTCGAAACAACATTTGTGACGTCGATTCAACATTGTTTTGTCCACTAGAGTTGTCGTTAAACGTTCTTCCAAAAAATTTCACATGTTCGGTAACTTACATACATTTATTATTTTCTTAATTTTAGGCTCTCGTTAGTACCTTAGAAAAACGTAAACCAGAATTACGAGCAGTTAATAGAGCTGGTCAGAGTTTAATTCGTCAACTTGATAGCCCAGATGACATTGAAAAAGAACTCGATCATTTGAGTGATAAATATTACGTCGTTGTTGACAAGACAAAAGATAAGCACGATGACACAAAAGATAATTTACATAAAGTGAAAATCTTCATTGAAATCGTTATCATATTGGAAACGTGGATCGAAGAAACTTATATTGTCTTTGAGAAGTTTGATGTATCTGCAACAGAACCTGCAACTGTGAAAAAACAACTTGAGAAAGTACAGGTAAGCTATTCAATATTCACACTACATACAAAGAAGAATTTTCTTTTAGCAATACACTCACTCCTAATTGTTGATTTTTGTACCCGCCCCAAATTACTTATCTATGTTGACCTGCTTTCTTAAGGTTTGTCCATTAGACCGCCGCGCGAATGCCAAAAGAAGACATTCCATTGGTAGAAATTGACGTCACATATCACGTGACGTCAATTTCTGCCAATGGAATGACTTCTTGTGGCTTTCGTACGAAAGTTTGCACCTCATGGAAACATAGGTGTATTAAGCTAAATTAGCACCCTGATATTGTTGATATTTCAGGAAATTCGCATTGAACTTCGAAAACATTCACCTCAACTTAAAGAAGCTGAAGATATCAAAGATTGGTGCCATATAAATCTGAAAGATCATCCTGACGTCGTCAAAATCGTTGATGAACGAATGGAAAAGGTAAAGGTACCCATGGAAGAAGAAATACCAAAAAAATTAGATGATCTTGAAAATAAGTTGCAAAAAGGCCTCGCTTCATCAAAACAGTTGACAGATGATACTGATGAATTACAGAGATGGTTGAGTAAAATGGATAAGACGTTGGATGATGAAAAACCTATATCAGCTGATAAAGATACGAGTGCAAGACAAATTAACGATCATAAATATATCGTTGAAGAAGTTAGCCTACATGAGCCTAAATTTGACCAACTTTTCAAAGAAGGTGATGAATTACTTAACCAATCAGAACCCGGTGATGAAAAGAACGCTTTACAAGGTAAATTAGATGATTTGAAGAAAAGATGGTCCGATGTTAAAGATAAAGTAAATGATCGTAAATCTGCGTTAGATGATGTTCAAAAACTTTCAGCTCAGTTTGACGATGATAAATCTAAGATGATTCCTTGGTTGGAAGATATGGAAAAGCAAGTCGAACCATTAGATTGTATTTCGGTTAATCCTGATACCTTAAAAGAGCAAGAAGATATCGTACATAAACTACGTGAGGCACTTACCAAACAGCGACCTGTATATGAAGATCTCTTAGCATGCAGTAAACCTTTAACTGAAAAAGCTCAAGTTGATCAAGAGCCTGTCACAGAAACTGCTGACGATGTCAAACGTCGGTATGAAGAACTGGATAGGAAATTAAAGGACTCTGAGGATAAGATAATGAAAATGAAAGATGGTGTCGATAAGTTCATTACTAAACGTAAGCCTGTTGAAGAATTATGCACACAAGCTGAAAAAGCTATCGACGAAACAGCACCTATTGGTGATGACTTACATAAAGCTGATGATGAAATCGCCAAACTAAAGAAATTACTAGCCGATATGGAATCTAACAAACCAAAGGTAGATGACATCAAGAAAGCTGGCGACGAACTATTAGCTATTGAAGATAAACCTGATAACATTACCGCTGTTAAGCAAGCAACAGAATCTTTGGAAAAGAAACACGAAGATCTGCTTGATAAACTGAAAGAAAAGATAGACAAGACAGAAAAGGCAAGAGATTCTATCAAAAACTTTAATGATAAGCTAGACGCTGCTAAATCTACCACAGAACCTATTGATAAGAAAACGAAAGCTGTTGAACCAATTGGTTCAACACCTGAAAAAGTTAAAGAACAGCTTGTTGAAGTTGAAGAACTCCAAGCTGAATTGCAGAGTGCTAACAACTTATTTAGTGAAGCTGAAATGTTTGGTAGCGAGATCTGTGAGTTCAATGACGATAAACCTGAAGTGAAAAAACCCATTGATGAAAAACTTGATGAAGTTAAAAAACCACTCGATGAACTCGCTGATACCTTAAATAAGCGAGAAGAAAAGCTGAAGGATAAGTTGCAAGAATGTGGTGCATTACAAGATCAAATTGATGACTTTGTCAGACGTGTTAAAAATCTGGATGAGCGAGTTGAAGATCAACAACAAAAACCTAGATCGATGAAACCAGGACCAATGGTTGTAACCATGGGTGATTTACAGGTATGAGTTTGTTATTTCTCTATCAAGTCTGAAAATAACTGCTGAACATCACATATGGAGGAGTGTTTTTTTTAATACTAATAAACTCCCCTCCGCATACGACAATAATTTTCCAGTTTCTCATTTTTGATTATTGTATCGGCTACTCTGCAATATCTCAAGTTCACCAAACGTTCTAGGTTTAAAAGTACGGTTATCATATTAGCGAACTAGGAATTGATTGGTTCTCCAATACAAAGAAATCAATCAAGTTCATTCAGTACTCTTCTTCGCAGATTTTAATGTTTTCTCTTACGTGTTTTAGAACATAAATAAAGACGTTGGTGACGAAAAGCCGGTATATGAAAGTATATTAGCTGATGGCCAGAAACTCTTAAACTCAATCGAATCCCCAACAGATAAAGACATCCTCCAGGCTAAACTTGATGATTTGAAGAACTTATGGGACGAAACCACTCGAAAAGTCAACGATGAAAAACATGTTGAAGAATCTATTCTTGATAAAACGAAAGGTCTTGATGATAAAATGGATGATCTAGAGAAATTTTTGGATAATCAAGAAAATAAACTTCGTTCCCTGGAACCAGTTGGTTGCTCACCTGAAAAACTCGATCAACAACAAAAGGAAATCAATGTATGTATATTCGTTATATTCGAAAAAAGAGCAAATAATCACTGTGGAGAAAAGATTTATCAAGTCACTCCTTCACAGTGATTAGTTAATGTTTCGAGCACTCAGTCTACCTTTTATAAATCCGTATTTTTATCTGGCCATTACTTTCTAGAGCAGCCTTTACATGGACCCCTAAACGAGTTTCACCCTAAACGATCTTGCATTTGATTGGTTTCTTCGTTTAGGGTGAAACTCATCCAGGAGTCCATGTAAAGGCCGCCTAAAACCAGTACTTCTTCATAAGATTGTCAGATTTCTTTGTTATGCTAAGGACAATGTCGGACCTATAAAACCAGAAGACTGTATCAAAGAAGATTATGTATTATGTATATATATTATGTCAACGCCCATCTAATCAGCGCAGGATTGTTTTTTTTAACCCCCTGATTTCAAGTATTGATAATGTGTATTTTTCTATCAATAGGCTCTTCAAAACGATACCAAATCGAAGAAACCATCCGTTGAAGAAATTGAAAAGATTATTAAAGAACTTGAACCGTTATGTAAGGAAGACCAGCCTGAAGTCCTTGAGCGATTGATAAATCTAAAGAAACATTTTGACGAAGTTGAAAAACTTGGTGATGATCGTCAAGCTGAAATATCAGATATCCAAGATAATGTCGCTAAATTTAACACACTAGCTCGACCTACAAATGATAAGATCTCAAAAGTCGAGAAAGCTTTACCTGAACTAACTTTATATGGTGCTGATAAACCAAAAAGTATTCAGGTACGTGAAGACCTACAGAAATTGAAAAAGCAAGTTGATGACTTGGACTCTAAAGTTAATGATCTAGAAGCAATCGCTCATGACCTGCAAGAGAAACATCCAACAACAGATTCAAAACATCTTCGAGATGAGGCTGATGAAATGAAGGATAGACTAGATAAGTTGAAGAAACAGTTAGATGAAAAATCTGAAGAGGTCGATGGAATTATTCACGATTGGGATGAGCTAGAAAACGACGTGAAGAAAGCTGTCGAAACTGTAAAGAAGGTCAACAAAGATATGGATGAGAATAAACCTAAGAAGTTTGACGTTGAAGAGTTAGCTTGTCAAGTTGAAAATATCAAAGGTGTTGAATCTGAAATCGATGCAAATAAACCTCTATTTGATGATATTCAGAAACGAGGCCGTAAACTTCGTGAGAAAGGAATTGGAGCAGAATCATTTGGCGATGAATTATCAACAGTCGATAATCATTTACGTAACGTACAACGTGACATACCGAAACGATTGGACGAGTTAGAAAAACTACGTGGTGCATTAAGTGATTTCGATGATAAACTCAAAGATACTGAAAAAGATATGGACAAAATGGAAAAAGATGTTGCAGAACAAAAGCCTGTGGGTGGTGATAAAGAAACTATTGATCAGCAAATGACAGATTTGAAAGAACTCACGTCTGAATTAGAAAAATTACAAGGGAAAGTGTCCAACTTAAATGACATTCGCAGTGATTTGAATTCACAACATCCAGAAGCTGACAGCAGTAAAATTGATGAGCCATTAGATGAATTAAATGACCGTCTTGCTGATGTAAATCAAAAAGTTTCTGAAAGGAAAGGTAAATTAGATGATGCTTTGATACAATGTGGACAATTTGAAGATGCCGTGAAATCATTACTCGGATGGTTAAATGAAACTGAAGAGTTAGTTGATAATCAAAAACCAATCTCTGCGGCTGATCAAAATGTATTAAAGGCGCAAATTCAAGAACAAAAGGTGAGACTTAAAAATAACGTTGTTACTCAGAATTATCTTTAACTGAATAATTGACATGGTTGCACACCCAGGGTTTAAAGTTAATGTACGTAAGTGAAAAGGCTAACAGTTTCAAAAAGATTCAAAAGTCATATTTCTAAGTTTTAGGCAAACGGGAGTAACATAGAGGCAGGCATCAGTTACATCTGCAAGAAAGTTGCTTCGTCAACCTCTGTGATTCAAAATTATTTAACTAATTTTTCTTTTATGTTTTAGCTTCTCACTCGTATGTTTGCAGATCGCGAACCAAGTGTTGCGAACCTACAAAAGACAGGTGAAGAGTTACTTGCCACCACTGAAGATGAAGATAAGAAGAAAGAGATCAAAGAAGATCTTGAAAAAGTAAAAGCTTTATGGGATTCATTAAAGCATCGTGTTGACGATCGTAAAGAAAATTTGGACGATACGCTAACAGCAGCTGAAAAATTCAACAAGTCCTATGATGATATCCTGCAAAAGATTCAAGATCTGGACAAGAAGGTGAACTCTGATGAAAATATACCATCTGCTCATAAAGACAAAGTTGATGAACAAATCCAAGACGTTAAAGTCTTAACTGATCAAGCCAAAGATTTGGAACCACTCGTGCAAGCTGTTCATGAAGATCAACAACACTTGGAGCCATTTTGCACGCCTGAAGATGCTAGTATTATTCATGATAAGGTCGACCAACTCAACGATAAGTATCATAAACTGAATGAAGATTGTCAAGAGAAAGATAATGTTTTAGATCATGCTCATGACTTGTTAGAAGAATTTTTAACCAAAGAAAAGGATCTCAACGATTGGATTGATGCTGTTCAGAAAGATCTATCTGAAAAACAACCTAATGGTGCTGAAGCTGAAAAGATTAAACGCATTCAAAAGGATGTTATTGCGCACAAACCTGATGTTGAGAAATTGAAAGAAGTTGTCAAAGAATTAAAGAAACTTATCAAAACAGATGAATATCCTGAATTGAAAAAAGCTGTCGAAGTTGTTGAAGAAAAATATAAAAACTTAAAAGCAAATGTTGATGAAACAGCCCGTGATAAGTTTATGGCTGCTGAAAAGGTTCAAGCTTTTGATTCTAAACTTGATGAGCTTACTAAGTGGACTAATGATAAGTTGACTGAACAACGTGTCATGGAACCTGTTGCTGTTGAAGCAGATAAGATTAAAGAACAAATGAATGATTATAAACCATTCACTGCTGATATACATGGTAAAGATCCACAATTCAAAGAAGTTTATGAAATGGGTGAAACCATTTTGTTAGCTTGTAACGAAGAAGAAGAAGCTGCTATTAAGGATAAGATCAATAACTTAAAATTCAACAAACAAAAGTTAGACAAAGCAGCTGATCAAAGGAATACCCATTTAGTCGAAGCTTTGATCCTCGCACAACAATTTTCAGATATACACTCAGATGTTGCTTATAGATTAACGAACACTGAGAATCTCTTGAAATATGTTGACGAAGAGAAGGGACGTGGTGTTGAGTTACAGAAAGAGAAACTTCAGAATATCGAAGATAATATTAAGCAACTTCAACCTTTAATGCTGACGTTGAAGAAGACTGGTGCTGATTTAATTGGAATCAGTGGTCCTGGACAAGGATCGGATAGTGTTCAAAAGAAGATTGATGACTGCAATGAACGATGGGAAGCTTTAAAGATGGCTAGCGAAGATAAGGGTATAACCGTTGGTGCGGCTGCTGAACAAGTCGAAGCAGTATGGGCTGGCGTTGAAGATCTCATTGAAAAGGCACAAACATTGAAAGAAGAATTTAAGAATAAAAGACCAGTGCCTGTTCAAGAAGAACTCATAGCTGAGGAATTTAAGGTCCTCGAAGAACAAGAAAACAGAATTAATGATCTTCTTGAACCTGTTGAGTCAGCAAATAAATCTATTGACAATATCTTAGAAGAAGATCCCAAATCACCTACATCAACAACTTTGAAGGATAAAAAACGTAAGTTGAGCAACCTGATGAAATATATCGTTGCAGCTCGTGATGAACGCCGCGATGTATTAGCAAATAGTGATGATGCTGCGAAGAAGTTCTGGCCTGGTTTAGAGAAATTAAAAGATACGTTACTTGATGTTCAAGCTAAGATGGATGATCAAGCTGAACCTGGTATCGAACCTGAACCTATCGCTGAGTTATTAAAAGAACACGACGAATTACATTCTGAACTTAACAGTAATGAAGATGTAATCGTTACATTAGCTCATGTAACACCTGTGCTTGTTGCTCAAGCGGCACAAGAAGATAAGATAACCGTTCATAAAGAATTATCTGATATCACCGATCAATGGGATGGTATAGAAACAGCATGGAAAAAACGACACGACGATTTAGAAAATGTTAAAATTCTAGCCGATGAATTTACAAACGAAAAAGATCATGTTGAATTCTGGCTCACAGAAGCTGAAGAAACACTTAAAACTTTTAAAGCTGTACCAAGTGATATCGGAGAATTACGAGATCAGTTACGAAAGTTGAGAACGTTCCATCGTGATATTTCGAAAAAACAGAATGAGATCACTAAATTGAATCAAAAGGGTGAAAGTTTAGCTGAAAAGGTGAACGACGATGATTCACACAAGGTTCACGAAATCATAGAAGACATCGAAAAACGATGGGTTAATCTGTTCGATAGTTTCTATGATGACCAGCACCAGCTTGAAGAAACGTTACTAGAACGTGGTCATTTTAGTGTTGCTATCGAAGAATTACTCATTTGGGTTGAACAAACGAAAATATCTCTAACAACTGAAGAAGTTGTTCCAAAGGATAAGAAATTGATTGAAGTTGAATTATCAAAATTGAAAGTCATCTCAAACGATGTTCAATCTCATCAACCAAGTGTTCAGAATTGTCAAGCTGCTGCTCAAAAACTCATTGATGACAACACTGCCACAAATAAACCAGATCTGGAAGCTAAGTTATCTCTACTCAATATTGGATGGGATGAAATTCAAGAGCTGTTGAAAGAACGTGATCAAAAATTGCAAAATGCATTTGATGAATCGAGGCGATTCCAAGGTCAAGTACGTGAACTAAACATCTGGTTAAGCGAGGCAAAAACATTCTTAAAATCAAAGAGTCCATATGGCGGTAAACCTGGCACTTTAGGTAAACAGTTAGAGAAGCATAATGAATTCGTGAAAGTGATCGAATCGCGTGAAGAAATCTATACGTACATCGTGGAAACGTTTGAAGTATTGATACAATCAAGTGACATCAGTGGTGTACGTGTATTAGAGAAAGCACAACAAGAAATCAAAACAACGTGGACTGAAGTTACAAAATTATCAGTTGACATCACTGATAAACTAGAAGATGCCCTTCATAATGCTACGCAATTAGAAGGATTAATAAGCGAGACAGAAGTATGGCTTGTACGTATCGAAGGCTCCATATCATTGTTTCCAATTGTTAGTACAATATACGAAACTATCACTGTACAAATCCAAGAATTTGATGTGATTTATATAGAAGTAAGTGAACGCCGTGAAGTATTCCGTACGGTAAGAACAATAGCAGATAAAGTATTTGAACACTGCACGCCAGAAGAAACAAAGGCTATCAACTCTGAGATTGATGGTCTCATTGGTAAATGGAAGAATGTGAATGGGAAATTAAAAGATCGAAAGAAAGTATTAGATGATAATTATGATCAGTCATTAATCTTCTTTGAAGGTCATGAACAACTCATGAAATTCCTTGATGATGTGGAAGGTAAAATCAGCAGTGATCTCACTGTCGGTAAAGATGCACCAGCAGTGAAAGCACAAATGCGAAAGCATAAAGAATACCAGAATGAACTTGGAAAGAAACAAGCGAAATTTAACGCTACAATCAAAGCAGGTACTTCTCTTGTTGATAAAAGCGATCCTGAAGAAGGTGTGATTATAGAAGTGAAAGTGACTGATTTAACTGCACGATGGAATGCTGTTTGTCAAAGCTCAGTTGATCGTCAACATCAACTCGAAGAAGCTTTACTGTTCCATGGTATGTTCCAAGATGCTGTTCAAGCTTTATTAGACTGGGTAGATTCAGTAGAACCTAGCTTGATCAACGAGACAGCTGTGATGGGAGATGTTGATACGGTGAAATTATTAATAGATAATCATAAAGCGTTTCAACGCGATTTAGCGAAGAGAGAAAAGAACTATGAATCGATTGTGAAAACTGGTGAAGCTATGATTGAAGATGGAAAAGTTGAAAATGCAGCTGCTCTACGTGAGCAACTTGATAACTTAAAAGATCGATGGATAGTTATTGGACAAATGTCTTTGACTAAACAAGAACGATTACAGAATGCTTTAACTTTAGCAAAAGAATTCCAAAATGGTAGCAAAGCGTGCGTTAATAATTTGTATGATCTCGAAAACCGTTTGAAAGCACAAGGACCAATTGCTGAAGATGCACCGGGTATTAGAAAACAACAAGAAGAATTCACCGTGTTTATGGAGATACTTGAAGAAGAAGAAGTACGTGTAAACACAACCTTAAAGAAGGGTGAGGTTATACTACGATTCTGTCATCCATCTGCATTGCATACCACACGTCATCGAATTGCTGTTGTCAAAAAGAGATGGGTTGATGTAAGTGGATGGGCGAGACAACGAAAGACGCGTCTCGATGAAGCTCTTGAGGACTTAATACGAGAAGAGCAATTAGCACAGTTATTAATGGAATGGATTACTAACCAGGAAAGTATCTTAGACGATCGTGAACGTACATCACTTCCTGATGATTATGAACTGTTATCTATGTTACTAGATGAACACAAACTCACTCAAGATGGTGCTGAACAAAAACAGCCGGATTATAACACAATAACGAAGAAAGCTAATCGCAAGCCACTAAGTGATCAACAACGTCGATCTCGTGTGAAAAATGCAGATCCAAGTACTACGCAAAGAGAGTTCACTAATCCTATGGTGACTCATCTTTCTAAAAGATGGCAACATTTATGGTTAGTCCTAATGGATAGATTTAGACGTATTACTGAGAAACTCGATCAAATTCGTATACGTAAAGCTGCTGCTGATTTTAACTGGAATGAATGGCGTGATCGATACAATAGCTGGTTAAGAGATTCAAAATCGCGTGTGCTAGACATGTGGAGGAAGAACGATACTGATCGCGATAACAAACTAACACAAGACCAATTCATTCTTGGAATGCAGGATACTTCATTCCCAACAGAGAAATGGGAGATCGAACTTGTTTTCGGTCAACATAGAAGACGTCTTCTTATTACATATCAAGACTTTATGGACGCTTTGAAAGGACGCAAACGAAAAGAAGATAAGCCGTTGACTGAATCGGAAGAAATAGATGACGTAATTGTTGCTGAAGTTTCGAAATGTTGTTGTTCTCATCAATTCAGAATGGAACAGGTCGGTGCAGGCAAATATAAATTTGGCGAAACACAAAAACTTCGTCTAGTGCGTATCTTGAGAAGTCTTGTAATGGTACGTGTTGGTGGTGGATGGGAAACTTTAGCTGCATTTTTGAATAAAAATGATCCATGCAGAGGTAAGGTTTATAGTCATTTAGAAGAAACGATATTCTCAATTGGAAATTTCCGTGCGAAAGCCAAAAGAAGACATTTCATTGGTAAAAATTGACGTGACATGAGATGTGACGTGAATTTCTACCAATGAATTGTCTTGGTTCTGAATTTTCCGCCAAAAAAAAATGAGAATAGCAACTGATAGGCCCCAGTATGTCACCCAGTCTCTTGTTTCTTTAGTATCATTTTAATTGAGTATCACATTTTGTACATTTTAGCTTTTATACTTTTAAAATAAATTAATTTTCAAACTATTTATAAATAAAACGAATAAATTATTTCAATCAACTTTAGGTACAAATTTACACTTCTGTAAATTGTGATTTCTTTTCTTTTTTAGCTGAAGGTAGGACAAATTATGAACTTCGAGAGAAGTTTATTATGCCAGAAGAATCCAGTCAAGGTATGCAAGCCTTTAAACCAAAATCACACTCAAAACCATCAGATGCTCGTCCATCGGTTTCAAGAGAGGGTTCTTCTCGTCCCTCCGTGTCACGGGAAGGTTCTGGATCGGGGATACCCATTCGAATTACAAGAGAAAAATCTGGCGATTGTGCTGGCCATAGTCATAGTCCACACAGTCATCCACACAGTCATAGTCCGGCTGGAGGTCGACTATCAATGTCAACTAAAAAGAAGTCTGATTTATCTGCACCAACAATGAGCAGAAAGAAGTCTGATTTAGATAGAGAAGGAAAATCAATTACAACTTATAAATCTAAAGATTATTCAGGCGTGCGAGGTAGTGGTTATGGCGCTTCTCCGTCACCTAAGAAGAAGGTATCAGAATCACCATCACTAACTGGTCGCTCTCCCTCGCAACCTAAGATATCTAGAGAACGTTCTGGTGATGTTTACTCTCGATTGAGTAAATCAGTTACCACTAGATCATCAACAAGTACCATACCAAAAACAACAACTATTACTCGATCAACGACAGGTACTACCTCAAGATCATCGACAACAACGAAAACAACAACGAGAGTTGCCACACCTAGAAAATCCACTACTACTTCTACTGCTGACAAGGAGGTTAAACCACGCACTCCGTCCACTAAATCGCCACGAACCTCTACTTCTTCTACAGCATCCGATGAAACAAGCGCTACGAAAACTCGTGGTGGAAGTGTCTTTGATCGACTTTCGACAAAAGGCACTGCTACTAAGAAGGGAGCTGCAACAACGAAAACGCCTGGTTCAGCAACGAAAACGCCTGGTTCAGCAACGAAAACGCCCGGTTCAGCTACCAAAAGGGCATCAACAAAGAAATAGAAATTAAATCGGTATATTGACGAGATAAATATGGTGTCACTCCAAAGAACTGAAGGAAATGTGGACGAACAATAAAAACATAAAATTAGTAAAAAAAATCTTAGGGAAAATATTAAATTATTGATCCAGAAAATGGAAAAATACGAAAGTAAAAAAATCTTAACTTTCACTTTCTGGATAAGTAACTTTAAAAAAATTATAAAAAAAATATAAAAAAATTACGAAATCCAGTTTTACTTACATACAGTCTGCGATCGAATTATTTATTCGCTCGAATCTTTAAAGTGTAAGAATGAAAAAAGAACATAGACATAGACACACGCATCATTTATCTTGAATAGTTATTTTTGATGAATAAGTTTTTTACTCTACTTTTTTTGTAAATAGACTGCACTTTTTTCACTTGTTTTCATATTGATGTACTTAGTTCTGTACTTAGATGTACTGACTGTTCCCAAAGTCTTCTAGTAGGAACACCATGGCCGAACGACATCAAAATAATGTTGAACTAATATTATTAAATCAATATCAAGACTGTTTGACATGGTGCGACTGCGTTTGCACGTTATGTAGTCTTTCCCTTTGTGTGTGGTATAAGAAAAATGGAAAGACATTAACCAAAAGAAAAGTAGCACTGCAAAGTAAATATTTTGTAAACCAAAACCCAAACCCGGTGACCAAAAGCGTTTTGAAAAAATGTTTTTACCCATTGGGAGAACTGATGTTATTTTCAGCGTTCAGATATGTTAACAATGGCCTGTTGTCAATACATTTGATTGTCTGAAAACAAAGAGATTCTTATGAGAAACTCTTTATAAACTTGTCTTTTTCTTTTGAACATCATGGCCTGTTGATATTCATAGGAAAAAGGCACGTTTCTTACTTATATTGGGTTTATAAAAAATAGGATAGATAATTTTTTCTGTTCTTTTTGTATGTATGTTTGTTGTTTGTCTTGTAGATATTGTAAAGCATAGGGAATCTAAACATAATTTAGTAATTAATAAAAACTTTTGTTTTCTTTATAGTTGTTCCCTTTTCATGCAGGGTTGGAAATAACTGCCACTCGTTACTGTGAAGGAGAGATATTTTAGAATATTTGACAAATAATTGACAAATCTGTCCCTACAGCGATGGCCTGCCATGTATAGTCACATAGTGTCCTTTGGTGATTATTATTCGCTATAATATACTCAACACCTGTTAAATCCTAGAAAACCAAACAAAAGTAAAAGCTTACCTTTCGAGCTTCACTGTAATAGTGATGTTAGTTGCTACAGTACACTTTTTTATGTAAGAACAGGTCAATTTAATACTCCAGTAGCGTCCTTCGACTCAAAATCTTTCGTCAAATTACATAAGATCAGGTCAGATCTTTTTTGCACTTTACAGATAACGTTCTTTTACTGGACTGCTGCGTTCAGCAACTGAAAAGTTTGGAGTCTGTAATTTTCAATTTAAAAAGACGGCCGATTTTTACAATGTTTATCTTTGACTCTCAAAAAACACGCGCGTTAATAAGCGTTCGAAATGTTCGTTACATAACTTTACACTCTCCCCGAACGTTGGGGAGACACAACATTCCATCTTCTACGTAGTTCACCAATGGTACCAGCAGATCTTTTTGACCTAGTCGTTGGTCTTATTCTTTTCTGCGTCATCTCGTTGGTTGTCCACGTCATTTTTTTCGTCATCTCGTTGGTTGTCGACGTCATTTTTTACGTCATCTTGTTGGTTGTCGGCGTCGTTGCCTTTATTCGATGCTTCGAATCTAAAATATTCTACAGGGTACAGCTTAGTCACTGGTCTACTTACCAACGTACCATTCTTACCAACTCGAACCTTTGCACCTCGAACCATACCGTCTTTTCCCTTCGACAATCCTACGACGACCCCCAACCTCTATAAAGATCTAGGAACATAGTCCTCTTGAATAATAACCACGTCACCAATACTAGCAATCAATTTCATACCTTTCCCTTCAATTTTGTGCTGTTCCCTCAACTCAGACAAACATTCCTTGCGCCATCTATCCCAAAACGTACTCAAAACCTTCTCTATTTCTTTGCTAAATTCAACAATATCAATGTTTTCAAATAAATCTATAGGCGTAGCGCCAACTGAAGTGTGCTCCAATCGTCGACCATAAAGTAAGTGATTTGGCGTGACACAGGTTTCTATATCATCTGGGTAGGTATATGTCAGCGATCTGTTGTTCACTATTCGTTCGACCTCGAATAATATGGTTTGCAGTTCTTCGTACAATAATCTGGAATTTTTCAGTTCCTTTTTCAAAATAGATTTGACTGTTTTTACCATGCGTTCAAAGAATCCCCCATGCCAAGGGGCAAGCGGTAAGTTAAAATGCCATCGATGTTACGGTGCGATGTGAAATTCTGAGTGTTTTCAGCAATGAAATTCTTACCATTATCAGATATGACGTGATCTGGACATCCTCTTCTAGAGATAAATCGGGTGAAACTTCTAATAAATACTCGTGACGATGGATCTGGTACGAGGTCTAAAATGATTCCACGACTTGCAGCACAGGTATATAGTGTAACCCATGCCTTGAATACTCTGTCATTAGTTGTATATACGTTTTTCACATGTAGTGGACCGAAATTATCTACACCAACGGAGTAAAATGCCCTCGCGTCGTTGAGTCTTAACGGCGTCAGTGTCGGCGGATAGTCGTAATGTTTACCTTGTATTACTCGACATTTGACGATTAATATAAGATTTTTCTAACAAGACTGCGGCCTCCACATATCCAGAATTTTTGTCTTACTTCGGTGAGTGTTGTCTTAACTTTCATGTGTTTGACTTGCTTGTATGCTTGGAGTACAATGAGTTCGATTAGACGGTAGTTCGATGCTAGTAATATCGGTAATCGTGTTTGGAACGGTAAAGGAACTGATTCTAATCTCCCTTTGCATCTTTTTCTTCGTCTGTCGATACAATATTGTTTTCGATTGCGTCATTCTTCCATTCATCCGTTTGTAACTTTAAAAACTGGGGTCTAAACCACCATAAATCGTTCTTGTTTAATTCAAGTGGTGATACCCCTGCGCGTGTGATAAGATCAGCTGGATTATTTTGCGTGGCGCAATACCTCCAATTTTCGATGGTAGTCAATTTTCGAACTTCTTGAATTCTGTTCTCTACAAAGATTTTGTACTCTTTATGTAGTAAAGTTATCCATGCTAGCGTAATTTTACTATCTGTCCAGTAAAATGTATTATTCAACTCGTACTCATTTCGTATGATTGACATAATATTATCAGCAAGCCTGGCCAGCAGCAGGTTTCCCATTAACTCTAGGCGGCGTGGTATAGTGGTGACTGGTTTTAACGGTGCGACACATGACTTCGATGATATCAATGTAGTTTTGACTGATCCAGATTGTGTTATTCCTCGTAGATAAACGCATGCACCATATGCTTGTGTACTAGCGTCGCTAAACCCATGTAACTCGTAGGTGATGAACGGATCGTTTATTTCGTTAATCATATAACACCTCTGAACTGCAATAGACTTCAAATTCGATAATTCTAAGACAGTTTTATTCCATTCAAGCGTAAGATCGGATGGAATTTGCTCATCCCATGTAACAGCTAATTTGCAGATGTTTTGAAACAAAACTTTCAAGCTCACGATAATCGGTTGGATTAAACCAAGAGGATCATAAAAGCTGGCCAGTGTTTTTAATACGTTTCTTTTAGTTACGTCGAGATTCTTAGCTGTACCGCACAGTTCAGTAAAGTCAAATTTCAAGCTGTCGGTGAAGTTGTCCCAAATAATTCCCAAGTGTTTCGTTGCGCTATTTGATTCGTTTGCGTCAACTGGGGATAAGTTTTCTCGATCATTGATAAGTTTTTGTAGCTCCGGGTCGTTTGTCCTCCATTTTCGCAAATTAAAGTGACCTTCTTGGTATCGAATTTTTAACTTCTTATACAGTTCAAATGCATTCTGTAAGTTAGATTCACCATTAGAAAAATCGTCAACATAAAATGAGTTAATAACCTTTTTCACGAACTCGGGGTCTTCGGCAGTATAATTTGATGCGTGTTTACGGAGAGTCCCATTTAGTAAGAAAGGTGAACTGTTCATTCCGAATATCACTCGAGCGAATCGGTTTCGCGTAATTATCGGTTTTTCGGCAAATGCGTCTTCAAACCATAAAAAACGCATATAATTTCTTTTACATTAATCTGTAAAAAAGCCTTTTCTATGTCGGCTGTGACGGCTATCGGAAAAATACGAAATTGAATTAATATTGTAAAGAGAAGAGGCGTTAGCTGCGGTCCCTTATACAAACAATCGTTGAGGCTCGTTTTAGACGACTTCGAAGACGCGTCAAACACAATTCTTAGTTTGGTTGTTGTTTTATCATTTTTTTCTACACCATGATGTGGTAAATAATGTGTTTCACCAAATTTCCCTGGTTCATCAACTCTCTTGGTTATCCCTAATCTAGCCTGTTCCTTAAACGTATCATCGCACGCCTTAAGAAGTTCAGGTTTTCGTTTTAGTTTTTCGTGCAATTTTAAGAGTCGTTTTTTGCTAGCAGCATAATCATCTGGTATTATAGGATGGTTCTGTTTAAACGGAAGACTAACTTCGTATTGATTTGATTCATTCATTTCTATATCCTCGATTACTTCATCGATAACAGATTTTTCGTTCTTAATGATAATTCCAAGCGATTCAAGATCCCAAAATCTATGAAATTGTTCTTCGATACAGCTTAAATCCTCCTTAGTTTTGCAATTGATTCTAAGAGTGTGGACGTCAGTGGTATTTACATTTGCATTACAAGAATCGCTAGCCTCGGAACCAAACATAACTGGTCCGCTCAGAATCCAACCTAATTTCAAACTCAAAGCTGTGGGTCCATTTGGGCCACCCCGAACAACCTTTCCCGTCAATATCGACAAATAAAAATCTGACCCCACTAAAACATCAATATCGAAACACCCTTCCCCACTTCGGCTAAATTCAGATCAGATAAGTGTTTTGTTTATAATTTTTCTTAACAATGTCAACTGGTTAATCTTTGATCGGCGTGCATGTATATGGTACACTGTATGCGGTGAGATCGATCGGTTCCGATCCGTCGAGTCGTGACATCATAAATTCTACCTTTTCCACTGAAGTAGGTTTTGTGTTTTAACTTCCGAAGGTTAAAATAGATAAATTTTCTAATCCCAATGTTTTTAAACCAAGAAAGTTTTTTACTCGATCTGAAATATAACTTATTTGACTTCCCGAGTCTAACAACAATCGAATTTTAATTTGTTTTGTTCGATTCGAATTCCAGACAATAGCTTCTGCGGTTTGTAAAAGAATATGAGTTCCTGATTTCACGTGTAGACTATGGGAATCCCCTTGACGTCACAGTTCCTACTCAAACACCCTGGCCTCAAACAAAACATCTACCAGCCCTTTTTAGTAACTCTCTTCTCGCTTTAACATCCGACACAACCGTACACTTGTCAGCATAATGACCACCCTTACAAAACACACATGCCACTTTCGAAGCCCTCGACAATAAGCTAGACGCAGTGACGTTTGCTTCCCCCACAAGATAAAAAAGATTCTTACCATCTTGTAGCTGATTGTCTTCTTGTTTGATAATGTTGGCACATGATTCGCATCTTTTCTCAAAAGTTTGAGTAGAGTTTCCATATCCCATCGTTCTTTCATGTTTCTACTCAATAATAATCGTACTTGATGGGGTAATCTTTCCATAACAATAGGCGTTAGCAACGCGCCATAATTCACACTGTCTATTCCCAAACTATTGAGACTTCTAACGTGAGATTCCATACTGTCGTGAAGAGTTCTGAGAGCTTTAACGTCTCGCTCTGATGTTATCCGTTTCAATTTCAACAAATTGTTCATATGTGTGGAAATAATCGTTTGTGGATTTCCATATCTTTGTTTCAAGAGCTTGAGAACCTTGTCATCATTTTCGTTGGTTAAGTTGAATCCTAGTATAGTTTTTGCAGGTTCTTTGTCAACAAAACCCTTTAAGTAGGTAAATTTCTCAACTTTACTCAATCCTTCATTATTGCCAACAGCAGACATGAACGTTTCATAAAACGACCTCCATTTCGTTGCTTCACCAGTAAATTTCTTTAGAGTCAACTTAGGCAATTTTACATTCGTTTGACTCTCTGATAACACAGTTATCAAGTCACGTGGAGTGACCCGAGAACGTTCTAATAAGCGTTCGAAATGTTCATTACACAACTTTACACCAGCCGTGATGGTTTTTTAAGATTTGAAGAGATGTAAATATGTCTCCTTTGTATCCAGTAAATCCGATAGGAAAACAAAGAAAATTGGGTCTTTCATTTGCCAATATCTTGTCGTCACATGTGAGTATATATGTGATATCGTCCAGCAACTTCTTTCCGACATTACCCAACAGTAACCTTTCTTGGTTTGTAGCTCACTCTGATATTCGTATTGCCAATCATCCATTTAATAATGCCCCCACTAACACAACGAATTGTATGCATTGCATCTGCAATCCCAGAAATAATATTGTGGCACAGCTAAGATTCCCCCCCCCCCCCC